>NDGM011186950.1:0-31735 GCA_002564305.1 Octomys mimax
CTAGGAGAAAACTAAACTCCATGCAAACATTAGCCAAATACCTACCAAATACTGGAAATGGTGCTGAGAGCCATGGGAAGAAGTGAGAAGGGAACACGTGGCCCCTTGAGACAGGAACAGGAATGAAGGCAGAGCTGTGGGTGGTGCCAAACCTGGGACCCGCTGTGGCAGCGCTGGGCTTCCTTCATAGGAGGTGCCCTGGTCTTGCTTTCCAGAATGAACATAAAGGCAGCAATAGTCAGGACTCAGCGTGGCAACCCCAGGCAGGGGTTGAGAGCCTAGGGCTGAGAATTAAAGGTAGATTCTGAACTTGCACCACCACCAGCATCAAGCGTGCTTTGGGCTGTTAGATCTGTCCCTCTGGGTGGCAGGATTCCAGAGAGGCACTGCCTAGAAGTAGGCAGCCCTGCAAGCCTGTCAGTTCTATTCTTCCTCTTTAAAAAGACCAGCTACATGAAACCTAAAGTTTAGTTAGCCACTCACTCACTCTTCTTGGCTGCCTACTGCTGATAACTATAAGCTGGACATCCTGGATTTCTGGGAGCTGCAACCCCAGCTTGACAGCCACACTACACAGGGGCATTGGCAGGTACCCCCTACAAAGGGGTGAAGGAGTGTCCCCAGCCATGGCAGGGAAGGCTGCTTCAATCCATCTGACACCCACCCCTCAGTCTCTCAGGGTGCCTCAAACACAGAACAGGCGTTCAGGCCATGTGCTCACAGACCTGTTCTGGGGTCCCTCATTCTGAGAATCCATCTGAGGAGCACATCACCGACCTCAGAGCCTGCTTGGAGCTCTGGAGGGCGCAGACTTCCATGCAAAGGGGTACAGATTACCTAATTTGGAGGCCCAAGGAGGGTTCCCAGGCCCTGTGTCTCCCTGGGAAAGTGCTGCTGCAGGTGTACACATCTACCTGTGAACACAAAGCTCCTCGTCTTCTCAAGTCAGTTCCATTTCTGAATCCTGTGAACAGTATGCTAAGGAGGTCTTAGGCTTCTCTTGCGTATCCCCACAGAAGATTGTGGGGCCACAGTGGTACTTTTTTTCACACTTTTTTTCTTTCATAAACTCTTTGTTTTCCATATTGCAGCTGCTTCCCACTCAGAGGCTGCTCCCAAAAGCAGCCTACAAAAGGGGCCACAAGCCCACCCAGTCACAGAGCCCACAGGACAAACCTGCCCAGGTGATGCTATCCCCTTCTGGTCAACATTCAAGAGCGCTGAAAGTCAGATACTCATAAAAATACCCTTTTTTTCCAGAATCATTACTTATATCATCCCACCCTGCTACCCAAGAGGATGACAGGAAAGGTGGACAAGGTTGAATTCTGGAGCAGAGAGAACTCAGTCCAAATCCTAACTCAACACAAACATTTCTACTTATTCTCATGTAACCACAGGCAACTTAATTTCCTGTCTTCTTGTCTGAAAAATAGAAATCATAACAATGCACCAACACTCTCAAGGTGACTGAAACAACTGGAAATTGTGTCTGGAAGTCTCACAGCACATAGGCTTTCAATAAATAATCTTGATAAATGAACTCACCTTGAGAGGGTGATGTGAGCCTGAGTTGTTTTTGTTAGTGAGCACTGACTGAGCCAGGTGCCCCTTCCCGGTCTTACACAACCAGATTTGTCCAGAATTGGGGGTCGTGCCATCAGAAAAGACTTGCCAGGCAGGCTCAACTCCGCTGCCTGTGGCACAGCCCACTGTTTCTCCCCAGGCCACCCTTCTCTCACACTACGCTCTCCCTTCATGGAAGTTTTATGTCACTGTCTTACTGGTCTTTGGGTGCAGAGGATCAGGTGCCCTGGCCATTATCCATGGTTCCTGTGGGTCAGCAGCCCACTTTTCCAGCCTGGAACTGCACTGCAGATACCTGACCTAGAGTCTGTGTTTCTTGCCAAGTCTCCCTCCATCCTTCCCTGCAGTGGAAGAAGGGATGTGGACATCAACACAAACATTTCCATCAACCCTTGCTAGACAGAAACTTTTATTTCTAAGAGGAGAAAAAAATCATTAAAGAGATTGCAAAGGAGTGCTTTACACCTGCCCAAGTCCTCTCATGTATCCAGCCTTTCATTATCCATCTATCCATGCCCCTAGAATGTTGTTATGGCTAGTCTTTTGTTGCTGAAGCACAATTCCCAATACTCACAGTTCTAAGGAGGAAATGTTTATTCTGACTCGCATTTTGTAGAGATTTCAGTCCATAGTCAGCTGGCTCCTTGGCAGGATAGGGCACAGCTCAGGGGAAACAGCTCAGGGCACGGCAGTCAGGAAGCAGAAGGGGAATTGGGAGAGGAAGGGAGAGAAACACTTCCAGGCTATGAAGCCCAGTGACCTGCCTCCTCCAGCCCATCTCTACCTCCCAACTTTACCTTTGGCTTTAAACTCAGTGATCTAAACTACTGAGGAGTACTGAGTCATGATCATTTCACCTCCCAAAGGCCTCTCCTATGAGTGCACACATAGGGACATCTAGCTATGAACCATAGTAGCTGAGTGGCTAGATGGGTTGTGCATCACTAATCCCAAACTTTGAAATCAGAAATGGTACAAAATTTGACATTTTTTAGTGTCAACATGTCACAAATGGAAAATTTTACACCTGCCCTCGTCTGATAGGCAATAATCAAAACACAGCCACAGTAAAAATGCAGTATTATGTGAAATTACCTTCAGGCTATCTACATAGATGTAAATAAAATATCTTGGGTACTATTCTGTGTTTTAACTTGGGTGCTATCTCTATAATATCTCATTCTGTATACACAAATATTCTAGATTCTGAAAACAAAAATTGAAACTGGAAACACTTTTGGTCTCAAGCACGTTCGATAAGGGATACTTGGGCAGGTCAGAAACATTTCCGGTATGTGGAGCCCATTGAGGAGCAAAAGTAGTCATTGCAATATTTTAAAATATTTATATTAATCATCTCTGAGAAACTATAGTACATATAGACTATGTTACTTAATGCATTAATAAAAAAGACATTTATCACTGTTTAAAAAATATTTTGGTATCTGTATTTCTTTCTTTTTTTTTTAATGTATTTAGTACAGGGTTTACAGGGTCTCACTCGGACTTGTAGTGATCCTTCCTGTTTTTTAGCCTTCTCCAGTGCTGGGATTACAGGTATGCACCACCTTGCCCAGTCTCATTTGCTATTTTATCGAACCCCTGGGGCAGGGCCATCACAGCAGGTCAGGAATCGAACTCCCAGCCCCTTCATTTACCTAAGGAGATGCTTTAATCCACTGAGCTATCTGGCCATCCCTGGTATCTGTATTTCACTGTAATTGGTTTCATTTTATGTATACAATGACGGAAGTGTCATAAGAAAATAGCTGTGGTTTCCATTGATGTCAAACTCCCAGGCCTACTAATCCACCATTGTTTGGTGCCCACCTTCATACAGAAAGAAAATTCTAAATTTCAGGTCAACATTAATGGAAATGCAATATTTCTTATTTCTGAGAACCCCCTTTTTTGTTAGGGATCCCAAATCCCTAGATCTAGGTTAATAACCTCTTCCCACCCCAGACCTGGATCAGTTAGAAATATAATATCCTCATATTCCACCTCGATCCACCAGCCTGAATTCTCTTCCCCTCAATGGAAACTTTCTTATGGCCCTCCTTCTACTAAAATACAGGGGACACTGTGTTTCTCCTTTGACCTCTGCATCTCCAGAGCCCCAGAATCTACAGATATCTGATGAATGAATGAGTCTTCTCATACTAAGGATTTTAGACTTTGGAAAAGGACTTGAAGGTAGGGGTTTGGATTACTTTCAGAGTTGATACAGTGACCTTGCTGTTCTAATTAGCCATTCATTCAGGAACTTGTTACCTGAAACACATGCAGATCTCTGCCTCACACAAGGATGGATGGATGGATGGATGGATGGATGTACAACCCTTGAATTAGGATATGGCCGACAAGTAGTATTTCACATTCAAGAAAATACCTGTTCAGAAAGAAAAGAGCAAATGGGATGGAGGCAAGGAGAAAAGAAGGAAGGGAAAAGAAAATATAGATGATATATAGACACACAAGGTAGCTAAGATAATAATATACTAATTTCTATTAGCTCATTAAAATGGTTTGTGCTTATATAATTTGATTACTTTTTCATGCCTATATCTTGTAATTTAAACAACTATTTTGAAGATCACAACATACAATATAGCAACCATTGTTAATCTATTTTCATTATGTTTTGAAATTCTGTATTTTTTTCTTTTTAAAATAAAAAGAGAATCAACTTGTTAACTAATCATGCAGACGTGTGATGTGCACTGTGGATGTTCTGGCCAAGGAGATGAGGCCACGCTTTGAAAGGTGGTAGAAGACCCCACAGAGAAAGGCACAGCATCCACAATAATTATTGCACAGAGGGCATCCACAGATGAACCCGGCAGATGCCATAGGGCGGGTATGGGTTAAATGACAGAGATAAGAGAAGATTGACTTGAAGGAAGAGGAGAGATCTCATGGAAAAAGCAGGGTTTGAACTTAGCCTAGGAAGTTGGAAGGATTTGGGTAAAGTTGATTTTAAATGGCTTGTTCTTTGCCAGTAGAAAATGAATACAGATTAGTATTGTCTTGATGTTACCTTATTAAAGATTAGATGCTATGAACAAGTCCGCCTTACCTGAATTTTGTCTCAAGCCTTCAGTGTTTGATTGGTCTGTCGAGTCATGACTCCTTATATAATTCTAAATTCAATTTTGTTAACAATGGCCATGTGACATTTTCAAGACTTCCATAACTTTTGTATTAAAGGAAAAATAAATGTATCGTATTTTAGTTGTGGAATTTGTGTAACAACTCATTGAATCTTTAAAAGCAATGGAGAAAATTAAGGTCCTAAGGAAAAAAATCTTCTTGGCAAATTTTAATTGTTTTTTACAAATAAAAGTAAAAGATGTTTAACAAACAAGGGCTTAACTTAAGATATTCCAAAAAAAAGATACAACATTAATGTGTTATGATTCGGAGCTAAAAAGAACTGGAAAATAATAGACATGAAATTCTAAGGGGAGATATTAAAGCAGTGTTTCTTGAACCTGAGGTATTTATAGGGAAGTAATGTTTAATCCTCTCTGAATATGCTCAGGAAATCTAGTCTGAGAAAACACTGACTTAATAAACCTACTCTTTCCATGAAAATATCAAATGTAAGTTACCATAGTTATTTCTCACTAAAATTATTTGCTACTTTGAAAAGAATTATCACTAGAATGAAAATACAGAATTAAAATCTTGCAGATGTCTAGACATCTATGATTCTCTGTATGGGGAATTTTGTATTTTAGAAAATGATAGTTAAAGTAAATAGAATATCTAGCTGCCTGAGAAATGAAAGTTGCTGTTATCCTTAGTTATGATATATTGAAAAAAACTTGTATTTTAAAATTAAGTGAGGGATGGTGGTATAGCTCAGTGGACGAAGCACTTGCTTAGGTAAGCGCAGGGGCCAGGTAAGCACCCCTGGGCATGCTAAACCAGAAATGGAGTCTGGCGTGGTGGCACATGCCTGTAATCCCAGTACTAGGGAGGCAGAAATCCGAGTCTAGGCTGTGTAATGAGACCCTGAAGGAAAAAAAAGAGAAAAAAAAACCCTAAAATTAAGTGGCTACTACTTGAGAAATGGAATTGCTGTTATCTTTAATTATATAACACATTGAAAAATTTGTGTTCTAATTATAAGTGGCTGCCACTTGTAGTAAAGAGAACAGTATGATCCAGGGATTTTATTTTTACTTAGTAATTTATCACATAGATTTCAAAATACTCTAGATACAGTAATCTGAAGTTGGTTGAACTATACATTTTGAAAAACAGCATTGTTGCATGAAACTTTAGTTTTATTGATTTGTGTCTTCTCCAGAGGATGTGCAACTTTAAAATTATGAAAATGAAAGGATTTATTTATGTGACTATTTTTAATGTCAGAGACCTCTGCTTTTTTAATTTTTTTTTTTTTTTTTGTAATGGAAATCAAACTGAGGACCTTGAGAATCTCTGCTTAAGCAAAATTAGTATGCATCCTGCCTGGATTATTAAGAAAGAAAATACAGCTAGCATGTGTATCGTCACTGTAAGAGATTAAATGTCTGCCTTTACCAACCTGTTCTTTGTGCTGTGACCAGTGGCTGGTTTCTATTTCCATTTTCCCTGCTGATGGGATATTGGAGGAAACCCTTGAAATCAATGGCCACATTCTGTGCCTTTCTGGAAGCTCCTTCCCCTCCAGGCACGCTCACTTTGTCTGAGACCTTCCCAAGAAGGCCACTCCTAAAACTAAGCTTTGACAGCGCAGCCTTGCTTTCCCGCATCCTCTCCTCCCCTCCACTGTTGACCAGACTCTTGACACCTTTGATTTGAGACGTCTTCTGGGCTCCACTTGTTCTCCGACACGTCTTAGGCTCATCTCCCAGTTCTAATCAATCCTTGCTTATTTTCCTTGTACTTGTCTCAGACTCAGAGACAAGTACAAGATCTTTCTTGTGCCCGCCCTCAACCCAAGAAAGCCTGCCCTTGGCCCTCTTCTGTGTCCAGAATGTAGTAGTTGCTCATTATTGTAAGTGTGCATGTGTGTTAAAGTGAGGACTTTCACTGAATGATGCGTGTTTCCGAGAGGAATTGGAGATCTAAAATGGATTGAGAGACATAGATATTTTCTAAGGTCTTTTTTAATCAACATAAAAAAGAATAAAAATCTTCACAACAAATTATTGCTCGATCTTTTTGTTTAATTTTTCAAATTTCTAGCCCCATTGCATACAGAGAATTTGAGATCATTGATCAAAAAACTATGAGTTCAAAACAAATATTTCAAATAAGACTAAAGCCAAATGATAGTTGTGGAGCTGGTTGTTATGGCTTGTGTTTAGGTGTTTCCCCAAAGCTTCGTACAGTCAAAGGTGGGACTTTTTTCAGAGGTGGCTGAATTTGGAGTGTGTAATTGATAGATTAAGGGTGCTAGGATTTAAGATAAGGTGATTATTAAAACTGTCCACTGATTGGTTTTATACTGCTCTAATCTTGGTAGCCTGAATACAATATAAGGAGCAGAAGGAGGTTTGTCTTGCTTGCTCTGCTACCTTCCTCAGGCAATGAACCCTCTCTCCTCCAGTGTCTATCCACACACCACCCTGCCTTGGAGCTGGCCCACCATGGACTGAAACCTCTACAAACTGAGCTAAATAAACCTTTCCCCCTTTACCTTTGAGTATCAGTCATTTGGACTCAGCAATAAAAAAAAGTAACTAAGACACGGATTGTTTTGCCAAATCCCAGCATACTTTTGTGCTCCCACACTTAGAGAGCTAGTCTCAGACATATTTTTCTGAAATAAAAAGAACCTGAGGGCTCACAGATCTTAGATACCTCACGGATGTCTGTGTCAGCCATTAGTTTCTGCAAATCCTGGTGGCCACTATAAATACCAGCAATAATTTGTTCACCCTCTCATCTTTACATATATGCACCACGCTCCACATGTTGGCCCAGCAACAGCCCTGTACTATGAGGTACCCCAAGATGGGACAAGCATGGATTCAGGCGCCACAGTCAAGTGGGACAAATGCAGAGCCTTAGTCTGTGAACTCAGTTCTCTCCACAGTTCTGTTCGCAAACCTGACTGGATGAGAACCAAATCAATTTTCTCCATGAGGTCAACATTGAACCTAATCATTGAGTTTGATTCAGTTCTCATCCAACTCAGTTTACAACCAGAATCATAGAAAAAAATCAAATTTGTGAGCCAAGACCATTAGAAAAAGAAAAGCTAGGACACGGAGTACGGAAAAACAGCCTCTAACCCAGAGCAGGAGGCCAGGAATGAGCTTCCTAGAAAGGATGTTAAAATTAGAGGCTTTTCCATACTCCCAGTGTCTTAGCCTTTCCTCGTCTAGTAGTCTGAGTTCAAAAACTTGATTCTTTCTATGATTCTGGTTGCAGACTGAGTTGAGTGAGATGACAGAAGCATCCAGGCAGAGGAAAAGGGTCTGAAGGTTCAGAGGCAAGAAACCCCACAGTGATTCTGCAGCTCTCCGGTTAGGTGACCTTCAGCAGACCCCTGGGACCATCCACACTGCAGATCTTTCTCCAGAACTGACACATGTTCTGTCCCAGGCCACCCAACCTGGGACTAATGAAACCTCAACTTACACAGAGCTCCTGGGACTCAGGCAGCTCAAGTGTATTTGGAGGACAGCAGGGCTGTTATTGCTTGTTGTTGGGGACACTTGGGTCTTAGCCCCAGAAAGTACATGTCAGCTAGAATTTTCTCTTTGCAAATAGGGAAAATCAGGCAGAGCCAAGCTGCTAACCATTGTGGAGTTTCCCAGGGAACCCCAAACCAACCACTCTTTCATAACAACACAACTTGTCATACTAACCTGAACCTTCTTTTAGAACAATTGGTAAGGAGGCTCTTAGCATCTTCAGGGACAGATTAATACAAAGAATTCTTTTTTTTAATGTAGTTGGTTGTTGCAGGGTCTAACTACAGAACTCAGACTCATGGTGATCCTCCTGCTTTCAGCCTCCCCAGATCTGGGATTACAGGAATGTGCCTGTAATCTGGCCTGCTCAGCCTGCTCTGGGGGCGGGGCTGGCATGGCATGTGTTTCTGGGGATTGAACCATGGTCTCTGCACTTGCCTAAAGCTTGCCTACGCAGGCGTTCTAGTCCTTTAAGCTATCTTGCTGGCCCTACAAAGAATTATTGAAGTCTACCCTCTGTGACAAAGTATGGGGAGCCTGAATTCCTTGGGCACCAAATACATGCCTTGTGTAGGAGGTACAAGTTTCCATAGAAGTCAAGATTATTGAAGGCATGGAGGTGCATTCCTACAACCCCAGTTACTCAAAAGCCTCAGGCAGGAGCATTGCAAGCTCTAGGCCAGTATGGGCAGCTTAATGAGTAAAAATTTAAAGCTCAGTGGTAGAGAACTTGCCCTAGGTTCAATCCCCAGTAGTGAAAAAGAAAAAGTCTAGCTTATGTTAAAGTGAAACTACAGCTGAGTATTGGCTGTGGTTGTCCCTTAATTGGCCCTTTCATTCTCCTCTGGGCACAGCTTGCTGTATTCTTTCATGCTGGTCCCTCTACAGACCTATTGTGGACCCATGGACCCATGCTAGGCTCATAGATTCCAAGCCTTCGGCAATGGCAGAAATGTCCCTGAAAACACTCTCCCATCTATTAAGCAAGCACAACTGTGAAAATAAATAAAGCACAATACTGGCAGGACTTCAAGGAAATAAACACATTCATATGCTGCTAGTGATGCTTTACAGTGATTTTTCTCCATCTTTCATGAGAAAAGTCACATAATATGTAACAAGAGCTATAGAACTATTTGATTCAGTGATTCCACTTTGGGGAATATAGTACAATAAAATAGTTTCAAAGAAAAAAAAACTAATATATACACAGAAGCTGTACCTTCATGACATATAAAACTGGAGACAAACTTGATACACAATAGTAGAAACAGCTAAGCAAATTATAGTGACAGGAAATACTTATAGCTATTAAAAGTGACAAGTACATAAATGATCTCACTGCATGGAGGTCAGAATATTTTAAGAAATCATAGAACATAAAAGCAGCATACACCTGCTGACTGTAACTATATTTTTTTAATGCACAGGTTCAACAAACATTACAAGATAACCTCAAGGGAGATCAGGTGAATTTAAAAGTTCATTGGGTCCTTTCTTTGTGTACTTGTTCAAATTCATTATTTACAAAGCACACTTTAAAGAAGCCAATGTGTGCCTCTTTAAAAAGACAATGACTTGACCATTATTCATGAGATGTCAGCTTGACAGGATTAAGAAACACCCACCAAATTAGTAAAGCACAGTTCTTTGTTTGTCTATGGGGTGTTTCCAGAAATGATCCATATGTAGGCCAGCAAACTGAGGGAGGAAGACTCACTCCAGTCATTGAGGCCATTGAGCAATACCTGAGTAGAATAGAAGAAAAAGGAGAGTTAGCACATGTTCTGAAGAGCTCCATTCTGACATAACTGAGGTGCAGAGAGATGCATCCTTTACTGCTGCTCCTGAGGGCATCAGATCATCTCCCTACAAGTTATAGATGACAAGTTATAGATTTGAGGGGTTTTGTGGCATTTCTGGGTTTGGGAGATAGCTCAGTGGCATAAGCACTGCCTGGCAAGTGCAAGGCTGTTCAATCCTGAGTTCAATCCTTGGTACTGAAAAGAAAAAAGTGGTATTTCTTTCCTACTTTGTTAATATGCTTGTGCGTATATATTTTTTCTTTGTAACACAATGTTGATTGACTTACTATCAGTACTGATATATTGTTAAATCTACATTATAATATTTAAGTTAAGGAATATCAGGAGAAGTGTAAGCATTAACCGAAGAAAACCTTGGCCTTCTGTTCTGGAGAGGAAATTAGTGTGTTTCTCTTTGTACACAGGAGAGTTGCATCGTGTTAGGTATAATTATGAACTTGCCGTTCTATTTGAAGACTACAAGAGGTTTAAGAGGATGGTTTAAGAGGATATAACTGGCTATTAAGTTGACAAGGGGTGGATTCTGACTGTTAATTGTGATTTGTCAACTTCACAAGATAACAAATGCTTAGCAGAGTTAGTAAAGCAGTTTGGTCTTGTCTATTGGGTATTTCCAGAGATAAATGTTATGGAGTCCTTCCCACTGAGGGATGCAGACCTGCCCTGGTGGTGAGTGGCACAAAACCACAGGCTTGTAGGGAGATGGATCAAAAGGAAAGGAAGAAGAAAGAAGTTTGAACTCATTTTTTAAAACTCCGTTCTGTTTGAGCAGATGCATCTTACACTATTGCCATTGCACATGGACACAGACTCTGCCTCTTTCAGCTTCCTAATAGGATTCATACAGGGACCCACCAGGGAGCTCTCAGTCTCGGACAGGTGCTGTATCCCTGATGCCCCTTGGGCTGTGGCTTCCAACTTCTTGGGCTGAGCAGCTCCTGGGTGCTTTGGCTCTGTAGTGCTCAGATGCCAGCTTGGACCCCACTGCCTCTGATCCTGTCAGCTGTATGCACATAGCCAGGGCCAGACACTGTCCCGACATCTTCTTGTGCTGTCACCTTGTCTCTAACTTACACACAATGTTTGTACACTTCTTTCAAACAGAATATTTCCTTCCTTTTCTCCAAACACTGCAGACCACTCTAATGCAACAGGAGCCAGTCTCCTTTCTGCATCATGCAGTTCCAGGCAGAAATTGACAGGAAGGAGGCAGGAAATACTCTATGGGATTTAGAATGCAAAGAGAGCCTCCCCTCCTCCAGCTGGGTTGGTGCTGGCTGTTGTGGAATGTAAAGGGGTTCGCATGAGGAAGGGAATGAGCAGCAACCTAATACTCAGAATACTTGGAGTGCAACTACTACGAAGTTCATGGGCAGCAATCCTAGAGAAACCTGGAGGTCTTGGGAAACAACCCATGCTAATTCTTCTTTCTCGATGGTATTGTTATTAGATTCTAATCCAAAGATGTTCTGGTTACAGATTTATTGAGATATAATTCGCATGCTATGCCATATATACTACCCATGGGTACAATAACCCCTGCGATGCACTGTCCAGTCCACCCACCTAACGGGCACAATTTGATGGCTTCAGCACTTGCTCAGCGGTGCCCTCTTCACCCAAACAAGGTTGGAAATCTTCATCGCCCCACAAAGAAACCTGCACCTTCAGCTGTTACTCCATAATTCTATCACTGCACCCTTTCTAGGTGACTATGAGTCTACTTTCCGTCTACATAAATTATTCTATTCTACACATTTCATATAAATGAGATCACTCAGCATATGGCCTTCGGGTCTGGCTCCTTTTGTCTAGTGTCAAGTTCCATCCATGTGATAGCATAGGACAGAACTTAATTCCTTATCATGGTCAAATAATATTCTATTCAATGAACCTATCCATCAGTTTGTGGACACTACTTCTAGTTAATGTTCCGGGTCCCCCTTCACATCTGGGTGACAGCTCCTAGTACTGGTTAGGGGCCCTCCTCCTCTCCATGGCAACCTGCTTGGGCTGCTACTCTGGTGGTCTCCCCATTCCCCACCTCTGTGCTCTCTTTGGGTGATCTCTTCAAGGGGCAAGCCCTGTAAGAGCCATTGTTGTCAGAGTGAAGGCCTTCCCTTTGCATTCAGCTCCTCTGGACTGACATACAGTCAGCTCTCAAAGGCACCACTTGTCTTTTTTCCAGGCTACCAGAGTGGTGTGGACACTCAGCAAGCCTTGGCAGGCCAGGCCAGAACTTGCCCTGCTTTTATTTGCTTAGCTCTTGGATTCACTGGGATGGGCCAGTTCATCTCTTCCCTGATTCTGATGCCCTCAAGCATGAGACTTGTGCTCAGGAGAGACATGGATGACCTGCAGCCTCATCACCCAAACTTAAGGGACCAGGATTCTGACCCCACCCCTCAGTGCATCAGCCAACTCCTTTTGTAATCATGATCCTGCCTCTACAGTCCAAAGACTTCTTCTCTCATCTGCCTCTAGAGATTTAGTGAGGAAGGTACATCTCTGGGCCTACTATTTATCTGCTGCTGTGTGGAGATGGTTTGAATTCACCCCAAAGCATCACATGTTAGGAACTAGATCCCCAAGGGATGTGGAAACTGTAAGAACTGGGACTTACTGGTAGGTCCTTATGCCACAGGACTTTTGCTCTTGGAAAGGTTCGTATGAGCCCAGTCTTGCTGTTTCTGCTCCTAGCTTGAGATGTAGTCACTTGCTTCCTCCTGCTCACACGGCTGCCATTGCCATCTTCACCAGATGACACAGCCAAGATGTCCTCACTGTCAGGTCTATGCTATGTCTTTGGGACTTTCAACCACCAAAACCATGAAGTAAATACATGTCTTGTCTGTATAATAGCTTGGGTCAGGTATTTTGTTAAGGTGACACAAAGCTGATCAATACATCAGTGTCCCTCCCTGAGTCTTAAATGGTTTAGATGGTTCCACCTTTTTGGTCTCTCTTCTATAATATTGTAGAGCATCTAATTATTTTCATCTTTAAACCCACATGTTCCAGAGGTATGGGCTGCTCTGTCAAACAACGCCTAATAGCGCTGAAATGTAGAGCCTGGCCCAGGTGCTTCTTGGAAAGTTAAGGAGAAGGGACAGATAAAGCCCAGCAGAGGGAAGCAGAGGGACCACAGAACTCCAGGCTAACCATTCCTGTCTGCTGCTATGATGGCCACATATATGTCAGCATGGCTGGGTGGAGGGCTGCCCAGGTAGCTGGTAGAGCACTATCTGGGTGTGTCTGGTAAGTATTTCCAGAAGAAGAAAGCACTTGAATCCACAGACTAATGAAGAAGATCTACTCTCATTAGTGTTGTTGGGCACCATCCAACCTGATGAGGCTGCCAAAACAACAGAAATAAAGAGGGAAGGTTCCTTCCCCCCGCCTCACCACCCCACCTCTGATATTGGATATTCTGTCCTTTGAACTTGGGATTTACAGGAGAGCCTCATTCCACCCCCAGCTCCACCCCTACCACTGGTTGGCAAGCCTTTAACTCAGCCTGAAGCACCACCAGGTCTCAGGTTTCTCTGGCTGCCTTCAGCATGCAGTAGGACTTGACAGCCTCCATAACTATGTGAGCTGATTCCTATAGCAAATCTCCTATATCCGTATCTAGGTTCTGTTTCTTTAGAGAACCATAGTACAGCCACTGCTCCATCATACAACTCCTTTCCTCTTAGAAATAATTATTAGGGAGAATAAAGTCTCCAAAGGGAGGCTGAAGAGGGCAGTGGAATGAATGGCTGAGGGTACTGGGTGAAGCCCAGCTTAGCTTCATTTTCCTCCCTCTCCACACTAGCACTGCCTCCTTGGTTCTGCTGGGATATTGGTGTCCCAGACATTGACCTGCATTGTTACTGCTGATTTCTTTCTTTCTTTTCTTTTCTTTCTTTTTTTGAACTGAGGATTGAACTCAGGCCCTTGTGCTTGCCAGGCAAATGCTCATTCTACTGAGCTATCTCCCCGACCCTGTTACTGCTGATTTCTGTAGCAAAGAGAAACAGCAATTATCCCAAAACATCTCAAATAGGAAAAAGCAGAACTTTGTGTTGGTTCCTTTAATCCACATTTCCCTCTATATGGTGGATTTGGAGGTGAAGAGCCAATGGCCTACGGTAGTCCATGATATACTTTTCTTTTAATTTTATTCAGGGACTCGCTACACAGGTTGGACTTATAGTGATCCCCCTGTCTCAGCCTCTCCAGTGCTGAGATTATAGACATGTACCACCACACCCCGTTCAGGCTGACATGGCATGCTTAGAATACAGTATCAGGTATCAAACTCAGGATCTTATGTTTGCCAGGTAAGTGCTTATGCTGCTGAGCTATCTCCCCAGCCTCTGCAAAGCTTGTTATTGCCCAGAACTATCTCTTTGTATCACAGGCAGCTTCTGACAGAATGAAGCTTTCTTTCACCTGCACAAGCCTATTCCAAATGCTGAGAGGGCTTCTTGCAATTTATTTCTATGGTCCTGCGATTTTGTGAACCCAGAAAAGTTACTTAAATTGCAACGAATTACTTAAATTGCAGTGAAGACCATTGCTTCCTCTCACTTCCTTTCTCTTCCTCACTCTGTCTCTCTTATGTCCACACTGTCTCCTTTCAGGGGCTTTTTAACTGAAGAGAAATTGAGGTGGGACAACATTTATTTAAGGTCAGTGGGAGTGATTATGCAGTTCTCAGTTATTTCCAGGTGATAGTCAGGAGTAGGAGGTGCATCCAGCCAGAGGTCTGACGGCAAGATGAATGGCCTGTGGAGTACGCAGGCAGTGTGAGAGGAACAAGCGTGAAATTTGGTAAAGGCTCTGACAAATCCTTGCGGTGCTCAGAGGCACAGAATCGCAAGCAGAAGATTCAGTTCTCATTAACACCGTGTCAACGGGAAGGTCTCTCCTGTTTGAAACATCATTTATAACCACAGGATGTCATTGCAAATGTACCATAATTCTTTTTTATGAAAATTGTGTGAAATGAAATTTATCAAGATTCCTGTGTTTGAGGGCACAGATCTCTAGCGGTCCTTCAAGTGGAGTCACCCGTGTGCGTGAAGTTGCACCTTTTGTGCACCCGAAGTATCATGTCAAGTCTTGGCATATCCAACATGTCTTTGTCCTGATGAAGTCTGGAAGTTCCAGGCAAAACAGCCTGAAAAACTGTAGGAACACTGTGAAGTAACACGAAGAAACAAGCACCGGCAGTGACAAAAATGTACACAATCATCCATAAGTCGATGGACTGTATTTCATCAAAGAGTGATTTCCCATCTGTATAGTTCAACACAACAAAGCAATTTAACATGTACAGGACTTGTTATGGCATCTCTTCTTAAAGGAAACTCCTAAATTGTGCCCACTTCAGGCCTCACAAAACCAGAATCTACCTCTGCTTGATTCTCCTGTTGTGATCTTCAGCAGAAAAATCAAAGGTAAATGGGAGAAGTGTATTTGTCAGTGGAAAAAAAAAGAAAAAAACAACGTAAAACAGAAAAAGATATATTTATTTGTAGGCTTCAGTGTATTTCTTTGCATATAAAATGGAAGTAGAGCATGTCTGAACTGATTTTTTAAACTCACTTTACTCAATCTTACAACCTCTGACCCCTGCGAGTATCTGAGTTTGCAATCTGGGTGTCAGAATTTGTGTATATTAGACTGAAAGGCACATGACGTCCAAGGATGCATAGAAGGGATGTGTGCAAGCTTACAGTACCTTCTGATTTAAGCATGCTCCTGTTCTAGTAGGAGATGGGAGAAATAACTTGCTGAATAAAGCAGAAAGCCCCTTATGACAGACCAGCCTTGGTACTTAGTCATCTCAGTGGAAACATCTCTTACTCTGGAGGCCCATGAAAAAACGATGTGTGTTTACCTTAATCGTATTGTTTTACTTTCAAAGACATAAGTACACATTCACCTACTAACTTTGCAGTGTTAGCCCAAATCTATCCTCTAGGGGTGGGTTCTCCAGGGGCGCACTGCTCTATGCTTTGTGCAGAAACCACATGTGGATGCAGCCTGGGTCACTTTCACTCAAAGTTTCTTTAAGGTAGAGGGAGAACTGAAGGCACTGGAGCAGGCTGGGAGCAGAATACATCAGGGACCTTATGATACCCTGTCTTTTGTAATTGTCTCACCCATGCCTAATATGAGAGTAGTTTTGAGCTCATTTTATCTAGTTTTTCTAAAGCATTCAAACAAGTTTTCATATTAAAAAGTCCTTTATTCATACCCATGTTACCTCTCACTTGTTAGAGTGGATGTTATCAAACAGACAAGAGCCAAACATGGGCAAAGGCATGGAGAAGAACACTAGACACGTGCTCAGAGTCTTATTCATCACTGAGACAAAATACCCAACAACTTAAATTTAAAGGGAAAGAGATTTATTTTGGCTTCAAGGCAGGTTGGCTTGGGAGAAGGGCCACACAGAGGAGAAAAGACTGGTTGATGGTGTAGAAGACAGAAGGCAGGGGGCCAGAAAAGCAGAAAGCAGCAAAAGCTGGGAGCCATCCTCTTTCTGTCACTGATAGCTGTCTAGGCTGCATGCCTCAGCACAGGTAGCATTCATACGCCGCATGGGCCTTCCCACTGTCCACACCCGGAACCAATCCGTAGATGTCTTTAATAATCACACACTCTAGATGCAGCCACCTCTACAACGCCTGACCTATGACCAAATAAGACCTTGCAGGGGACATCTAGATGTAATCCATAATACTGGCAATGGATGGTCTGGGCATTTGAAAACTACCATGGGGTTACATCAAAAACTTAAAAATCGATCTGCCATATGATATTGAGCACCTTATCATGTGCCTGTTGGTAATTTGTATATCTTCCTTAGAAACTGTTTAAGAGACAAAAACAAGAACAAGAGGGTAACAATGGTCAATAAATTGCATATTGTTAACTTTAATTGCCCAGAGTACAAGATATCGACATTTAATTGCCCAGACAATATTAGTACAAGCCTTTCTTTTCAATAAACTAAGAGAAATTAGAGCATAACTATCAGGGCCGGGGGACGGGGTGGCTCAGTAGAATAAGTGCATAACTATCTTAACTTTTCCCTTCCTTCTTTTCTCCATTTTCCCATCCCAGTTTCTCTTTCCTTTTAGTTTCTTCCCATCTAACAATATCTGTTGTACATTTTGGATCTTATTTACTCTTTCAACTTCTCACACTAGGGAGACAATATGATGTTTCCACATGTGCATCTGGTTTATTTCACCTATGAGTATGGTCTTGAGTTGCATCAACTTACCTATAAAAGTCTCCAGCTTATCCTTCTTTGTGGCTGAGTAGTACTCTATTATATAAAAAGATCACATTTTTTAAAATCTATTCCTCAGTTGATGAACATTTGGGTTGTTTCCAAAATCTAGGTATTAAAAATTGTCCTGCTATAAACATGAGTGCACATGTGTCACTGTGGCACAATGTTTTTAATTCTTCTGGAAAGATATCTAGAAGGAGAATAGGTGGGCCAAATGAGACTTCCAATCCTAGTTTTTTGAGGAATCTCCACACTGACTGCACTAATCTACACTCCCACCAACAGTGGAAAAGGGTTCCTTTCCTCCCATAGCCTCACCAACATTTGTTATTGGTTGGTTTCTTGATGATAGCCATTATTTCTCGGATGAGATGGAATCTCAATGCTGTTTTAATTTGTATCTCTTGAATGACCAGTGATGTTGAACATTTTAAAATATATTTATTTGCTGTTTGTGTCTCTTTATCTGAGGAGTGTGTATTCATCTCAGGTGCCCATTTTTGGATAGAATTTTTAAATTTGGGAGTCTGATTGTTTTGAGTTCTTTATATGTTCTTGACAGTAATCTTTTGTCTAGAGAATAGCTGGTGAACATTTTTTCCACGGTGTGGGTTGTCTCTTCACTCTGTTGGTGGTTTCTTTTGCTGTGCAAAAGCTTTTTGATAAGATGAGGCCTCAGTTGTTGATTCTTTCTGATAGTTCCTGTGCAACTGGGGTTTTAGTTATTAAGTCTGCCCACAACAATGTCTTTAAGAGTTTTACCTGTTGTATCTTCAAGCAGATTTATTGTTTCTGTTTTAGTGTCTAGATCTTTGATCCACTTCAAACTTAGTGCATGGTAAAATATTTGGTTCCAACTTTAATCCCGTTTTCCAGCACCATTTGTGATGCCCTCTGCCTTGTCTCTGTTGCCCAGGATTACCTTTGTTATTCTAGGTCTCTTCTGATTCCAAATGAATTTTAGGATTGTTTTCTCTAATTCTGTAAGATATGCTATTGGAATGTTGATCACTAGAAATGGTTTATTCAGGTAATTTGCCCATTCTAAAATCTGATTATTTGTTTCCTTGCTATAGAGTTTTATGAGCTCCTAATATAATATTTTGGATATTAACTCCTAATTAGGCACACAGTTTGTAAATATTTTCTCTCATTCCATTCAAAGGATGCCATTTCATTTTGTTGACTATTTACTTTGCTGTCAAGAAGCTATTTCATTTGATGTAGCTTGCTTTTGTTGCCTGTATTTTCTATGGTAGTAATAAAAAAAAATCATTGTCAACATCAATGTCCAGAAACTTGTCTCAATGTTTCCTTCCAGGAGTTCTATGGTTTCATATTTTGCATTTAGAACTTTAATCTATATCACATTAATATATCATTTATATGGAGCCACAAAAGACCCCAAAGAACCAAAGTGTTCTTCACAAACCAAAGCTGGAGACATTATATTCCCTGATTTGGAAATGTTATAAAGTTATACCATAGCAATATGGAATTCACATAAAAATAGACACATAGGCCATTGTAGGAGTACAGAAATTCTAGAAATAAGCCCATTAAAGTCAACTAATCTTTGGTAATGCTGCAGAGCTATACAATGGGAAAAGACTTTTTGTTCAATAAATGGTGTTGAGAAATCTTGCTATGTACATACAAAAGAATGACAGTGGATGTTTTTCTTACACCATATACAAAAATAACTAAAAATTAAGACTTAAACGTTCATTTTCATTGAATTTTCTGTCATTTACTGGGATTTTTGTCTTCTTTTTTTTTCTTCTTCTTCTTTTTGAAACAGGGTCTTGCTATGCAGTTCAGGCTGGCCTTGAGCTCACTTTGTAGCCCAAGGCTGGTCTTGAACTCATGATGATCCTCCTGCCTCAGCCTCCCAAATGCTGGGATTACCGGCATGTGCCACCACACCCAGCCCTACCAAGTTTTATCATATATCTTGTCACATCTTCTATCATCTGTTAGTATCTGAGATGAACCAAAATATTCTCTGTTACTGGTGGCAAGAACATGAGACAAAAAATCCAAAAATTGAGAGGCTAGCCTGGCTTCATTGCTTTCTACTTAGGAGGAATACATTCCATTGACAGAAAGCTTAACCATTACACTATCATTGGTAACTCTGGAGTCAGGGTTGTTTCAACTGAAAATCATGGAAGCTTACTGCATGCTTCCTTAATTAGCAAAACAATTTATTGACACCTGTAATTGGGCAGGGCCATCCTTGAGCTACCTGCAGAATGGAATAGATCAGAGAGGAAACCTGTGGTCACATCTCTATACTCTTCACTCTTTCTCACGCGCATCACCTCTCATTCACTAGGCTCCAGCTGAACAACCTTCTCTTTTGTGATCTTTGTCAAATTCACTGAGAACAAACATGAAAACTGCTGAATAATGTGGGGCAAACAGGAAAACCATTCTCTGGTGACTAGAACTGTTGCCGCCAAATCCAGAAAGATCCACAGTGGAAAATTCTCTAAGCTTTCAGAAAGGGACCCCTTCTCCCTGTACAGATGATGGTCAGGAAAGCAGATTCTAAGAGAAGGGGGTAAAACACGGAAGAGGTCCATCATGGGGTCATATGGGAAAGTAGAGCATCAGGGAGGTGGGCAAACAAAAGCACTGTATCAGGGCTTGGAGTCACTCTGCTATTTGGGAAATTCAGCAAGGGTCAAAAGTCAAGAGCACCCCAAAATGGGAAGTTCTCTGAAAGAAAAGGGCAGAATAAAGACGATACTCAGAAATAGAGAGAAACAAGTATTTGAAAAGGCAATTTGGAAAACTGATTTGAGAACACACATTCCAAATCAGCTATAGTATCTATTTTTGTGTGTGAGATACTAAGAATTCACATAGTGATACAATCTCATCTCCTTTTTATTTTATTTTATTTTTTATTTTTTATTTTTTGGCGGAACCAAGGATTGAACTCAGGCCCTTGCACTTGCCAGGGAAGCGCTTATTCCACTGAGCCATCTCCCTGGCCCTTATTTTTTATTCTGAAACAGGGTCTTGCCAAATTGCCCAGGTAGGAATAGAACTTTTAATTCTCTTTGCCCAGGATTCTAGAGGGCTAGGATTACCAATGTGTGCCACCACAATATGGTAGATATATCTTAATTTTTTAAAAAGTGTTCTCTGGAAAGATAGGCAGACATAAAAGAACTGATCCCAGGGCTACCAGGCGACCAAGGAGACCCCATGGAAGGGTGACATATAAGTGTGAAAGGCATCATAGGAACATGTTAAGTACAGACAAAGCATTCTCATTTCCTAGAATTATACAAATTTCTGGGTGGGTTTAAGACAGTAAGAGTTTAATCTCTAATCTCCTGCAGTTCTAGAGGTGAAAATTCCAGAATCAACCTGGGGCTGGGCTGTGTCCCCATGGAGGCTCTACTGCTAAGCAGATTCTGGTCCTTGCCTCTTTCAGCTTCCAGTGGGTGCTAGCATCACTCACACCTCCACATCTGCCTTCACCTGGATTTCTGTGTGTTCGTCCTTTCTGCCTGTGTTTTCTCCTCCTTTTGTTGACTCTTATCATTGGACTTGGAAGGCCACAAGATAGTCTAGGGTGGTCTGATCTCATGATCTTTAACTTAATTACATCTGCAATGACATTTTTACTAAATAAGATTCTAGATAGACTCAATTTATAAGGGACCTTCCGGGCTGGTGAGATAGCTCAGCAGACTAAGCATGCCTGCTTAGACAAGCGCAGGGACTGGGATTCTATGCATAGTACTGCATGCCATGCTGACCCGGTCCCCAGGCGTGCTGAGCCAGCCAAGCCTGGGCGTGGTGCGGTGGCGCACACCTGTAATCTCAGTGTTGGGGAGGCTGAAAACAGGAGGATCACTACAAGTCCAAGCTGCGTAGTGAGATCCTATACCAAATACATTAAAAAATAAATAAACAAAAATAAAAAATATATAAGGGATCTTCATTGAACTTCCTACACAAGAATTTCCAAGAAATGACATTTCTGCTCAGATGACTATTCCAACATTTTTCTTTTCATCAGATAGTGGTAAAATAAGAGTATAGAAATCAAAATAAGTTTTTCCAGTACTTGGGATTGAATTCATGTAAGTGTTTTACTACTGAGCTATTCACTCAGTCATAAAATAAACTTCCAAATGCCCTCTTCTAATGAGTATTGAGATTATTTTATTCATTAAGAGACAGTTTCAGTAATTTTTGCATGGCCACAGGTTTAAAGGAAGATCTTGGTAGAACAGGCACCATTTCAGGCTGTCCCTAAAATAAATAAATAACAGGGGATGGAGATTCCTACCTACAGCGGGGAATCCCACCCTTTTCTGTCCTACTCAGAGACACTCCAGGTTTTAGAATTCTTCTCTTTGCTCCTGGTTTATATAACTGGATTCTCTTGTTCTCAGGCCATGTAGAATGAGAAAATCGTCCTTTTGATCTTCTTGCAAGTCATGCAATAATTTTCTCACCAATCCAAAAGTGAAAGAAAGGAAAAACAGAACTTTTAATCAGTCTAGCACCTCTGTACATAGGCTGGTTGCTTAGATATATTCTGATGAAATTTGAGGGAGCATCTAAGGAAATAAGAAATTAGGTTTGATCAGAAGAAGCTGTCTTAAAGACCAAAATATCGACTGAGTTTAGCACTCTGCCAAGAACACCCCAGACCTCTCCAAAACCTCAATGGTCCATGTCACGTAGGAATCTGCTGCTTTGCAGGATATGCACACCAGCCCACGGAAGGTTCTTAGCCCGTCGTGGTCGAAGGTGAGGAGTGTGTCAAAGCACTCCAACACCCACAGGCATGGAGACACAAGCTCTGACTCTAGTTCATATAAGCAAATACAATTAAATCAGCTCACAGCCACAACAAAGGACGTGGCTGTTGGTTCATTGAGAAAAGTCAAAAGCAGACGGTGGAACACCCCACAGTGAAGCATAAAGTTTCCTTTCACGTCACTATAAGGGAAGCACAAATCATATTATAGCATATATAATTTGATTGCATTTCAGAACTTTTATATTACATATTTATTATTTATCTATGTGAGCAAGCTCCTTGTGTTCTTTCGTGTAGAACATAACACCAAGACTCCACTCAACCTTCACGCACACGCGAGCACACACATGCCTGTGTGTGTGTACGACTGAGACTCTTGTTTACTTTTTCATATTGCAAAAGTAAAAGAGCATCATCTTTTTAATTTTTCTTTTTCATTTGTGATCTTTAAAAGAATAAAGTGTTCAACTTTGTTAAAATTGGAAACCATAAATAAACACAAGTAAAGAAAAATCATCTGTAACTTTATTATAGACAGACTGACTCTAAAGATATCTGGGTGTGGTTTTTCCTGCCTAGATGTACATGTATTTCCTATCCCTACCAAAAACCAGTGAACAAGAGCACACTTGCTATTTCCTCCTCCCTCTGGGCCTACATTCTGGGGCTGCAGGAACATCTTTCTGTGGCCGTGCCAGGTATCATCTGCTTTCCTCTGGGGCTAGATGGTGCCTTCTGCCCCCAAAGGTAAGTCCACCCAGACTTTTGAAAATGACATTATTTGGAAATACAATCTTTGCAGATGTAATTGAGGCCATCAAGATGAGAGCATCCTGGATTATTTGGGTGGATCCTAAACTCAGTGCTGAGTGCAGAGAGAAGAGAATATATGAGAAGAGAGGGGAAAGAAACTCAGAGGAGAAAGCAGAGCATAGATTGAGACCCAAGCAGCTTTAGTCCATGCTGTGTTGCTATAATAGGATGCCACAGGCTGGCTAACCTATAACAGCTGGAGATGTATTGGACTCACAGTTCTAGAGGCTGGGAATCCACAATCGAGGGGCTGCATCTGGTGAGGGCCCCTTCCTGCATCAGCCCCTGGCAGAAGGGCAACAGCCTATGTCTATAATGCAGGAAATGCCACAGATTAGAAGCTAGAAGAGGTACAGGGAATAGAATCTCCCTTAGAGCCTCCAGGAGGAACCAGCCCAGCAACACTTAGAACTTGGACTTCTAGACTCCAGAACCATGAGAGAATAAGTCCCCATGCTGCAGGCCACTGTGTTTGTGGTCCTTTGTCATAGTAGCCATGGGATATTCACACCCAACCCTTGCAGGCACTGACCCCCACCCTTCCCCATCACCCTCTGCTCCAGATGAACACCCTCCACAGGGCCACTCCCCTTCATGGGTGCTGTCCTAAACTCAGTGAACAAGACCAGAGAGCAGGAGAAAAATCTTCAGCCCCCTGAACTCCGTGCAGCAAGGTGTCTGGAGCTGTCATTGGACATGGCTGTTCATGGCTGTGTTCAACATTTTGAATTGTTCTCTCTTGTTACATGTTCTGGTCATCTCAGCATCTTTTGTTCATTGTTGTTGCTGTTTGTGGTACTGAGGATTCAATCCAGGGCCTCACGAAAGCTACAAAAGCATTGTCCTACCAAGCCACATTCCCCAGACTTTTCTCTTTTTTTGAGGCAGAGTCCCACTAATCTGCCCAGACAGACAACTTCGGATCCTCCTACCTCAGCCACCCCTTGTTCAGTGAGCATCTTTATAATCAAATCGCTTGACATGGCCATGATTTATAAAGATAAATTTCTTCTTTAAAAGCATTTAGGGGCTGGGAATATAACCCAGCAGCATAAGCCTGCCTGGCAAGCTCAAGGTCCTGAGTCTAATCCCTGACACTAAAAAATAAATAAGTAATTATTTAAACAAATAAACAATTATCTAATATTAATAATATTAACTAAAAATTAATGTTGATAAGTAGTTTATTAATGTTTTAATGCTAAAGCTTGGGCTACGAAGTACAAATTTGCCAACACTGCATCACTTCTGGTCCCATCAGGAGCAGAGGAGAATGGCACTGTGTCAAAACAAACTTGTGGATAAATAAGGAAGGCCGCGACCCAAAAGGTGGCCAGGTCCTGCCACAAGATGCAGCACTGTTCATCATGAATGTGAGGTGAAAAGAAATCTCCTTTCTGGGTAGTGACTAGAGCTTTCTGGAGGGGGAAAGTATACGAAATGAGAGAAAAACAGGTGCCACCTTAACTTCAGGGTCATCGGGAGCTTGTCCGAAATTCCCTGTAATGAATGATTTGGGTCAATGACAGGGTGATTCCAATTAAGGAATTTTAGTAGCAAGGAGAAAGCAGCCACTGGCTTGAGTAAGTGAATGGCCATTATTGTCTGGTATTAAAGCAGCAAAACCTTCAAACAGAGAATACATTGTTTGGAAGAACTGATTAAGAGCAGGGCTAAAAATGGATGGCAGTGTACATGGGAGGCCTATTCTAACTACAGAGTTTGTGATTTACTCCCTGACACTGACCTTCTCTTGCGTGAGTTATGATGTTTTCTGGGCCTCGGCCGTGAGCTCTCGATGAGCTGCCCTCATCTGATAAAATAATCAGAGTTCAGGTTCATCATCACCATCTATCTGGGCAGGCCAAGAAAACATAATAAATGGACAACCATGCAATGCTTAGATTTAATCTCATTAGGAGGTTTTGTGATGAAACTGTGAGAACTGAATTACAGTGAACTAATTCCATAACCTCTTCTGTAATCTCAGAATCATTCTCTGCTTTTTAAAGAGCACTTCTTCCTGAAATTAAAATCCACCAGTTGTAAACTGCATCTTGAATCATCCTGACCCATGAGATGCTGGGTAAACTGGGAAAAGAGTTGGGACCAAGGTAAAGAGGGCCAGCTTCCTGGCCCTCCTGGGCCCTAGAAGGACTTTAAAACTTCAGTGAAGCAAACTGTTCATCTACAAGTTCAAATTCTGAAGTCAGGAAAGTTAATATGTATGTGAGACTTAAGTTGTAGAAAAGAAATATAAAAATAAAATTAATGGCTCTAAAGAGCCTTGTGCTGTCAGGATGAGTTCACCTTGAGTGAACCATAGCACATGGCCTTTTTTCTCATAGCCAATACTCTTTGGTTCTTTAGTAATCAAGTCTGTGTATCATCCTTCTCTTTCCTTCCTGTCTATCCTTCTCTCCCTCCCTCTTTTTGCTCCTTCCATCCTTCCTTCTTCTTTATCTCTTCCCCTTTTCCCTACCTTCCTTCCTCCTTTCCTTCTTACTTTCCACAGGCAAACAAATGAACAACTATAGACCTACTATGCCCAAGTACTGTTCTGGGGACTGAGACAGTAGATGTATCTAAACATTGCATGTTGGGGCTTCTACCTTTTCTGCAATCATATCCAGCAGCCAGTCCCTCTGGGGGAGAACAGATGAAAGGCCCTACTGAAACCAGATTCCCATCTCAGTCACCTCCTGTGTTGGCTCCCAACATTCGGCTTTATCACTCCATCCTCACCTGGATCTGAGTAACTGGCAGACAGAGCCCAGAAGATGGCAGTTGTACAGCCACCTACTCCAGTAGGTTGTGGCTGAGACATGAGTACATGGCACGTTTCAGTCTATAGACCAAGCAGACTTAAGGGGGCATGTTTTCAGTAGCAGTCATAAGAACAGTGGAACTGCTTAGGCAGATGCAGGGGCTTGGGGTCAGTGTGCCATGCCGGTCCCACCCCCGTGGTACACTAAAATAGCAATTGAGACTAAGCATGGTGGCATGCACCTGTAATCCCAGAGCTTGGGAGGCTGAAAACAGGAGGATCACTATGAGTCCAATTTGTGTAATGAGACCCTGTACTAAATACATAAAAACAAAGAATAGTGGGGCTTATTATTTATCTTTAAGTATTTGTCTCCAAAGGGAATGAACTCAATGGAGCAAGATGTCAAACAAGAGAAGAGTTCTTCCCACTCCATCCTACCTATCTCTTCCCCCATATTGCCTTACGGGACCATATACCAGCATCAGGCCCACTTGAGCAAGGAGCTAGACTCTCTAGTGTGTGTGACAGCAGAACTCAGGCTTCTCCCCTCCTCCCCCATTCTCAAGAAACTATATCAAGTAACACTCTCTCCACAATGTATTGATTGATTGATTGATTGATTCATTCATTCATTCATATAGCCCATCCTGCTATTTAGAAATGCAGGCTGAAGAGTTCAATGTTTGGGTTCAAATTTTGACCACAGTACTTGCTAGCTTTATGCTTGACCTTGAAAATACTATTGAAACTTCTTATGCTTTAGTTCTTTAACCTGTGAAATGAGGCTTTCCAACCCCTACCCATCAGTCTCTTGGAAGGACTAAGGGCTTACAGACTGTGTTTAGCACATGGTGAGAACCAAGCCCGTGCTGTCCTTAAGAAATCTTCACCAAGCTCCCACTCAGATCCAGCATCAGGGGTATGGCCCCTTCTCTCAGCTGAAAGATGAAAAACAGAACCACACAAGATATCTGTGTGTGGGTGTTGGTGCCCAGCTGCGCAAGGGGGGCTGACATCCGTTCAGCCCGGGGAGGTAACCTGGACTCCTCTGATCAATAAGCTTGCAGTAGGCAAACATAAGTGTGGATGGAAGAGAAGAGAAAATGCCAGAGAACATGAAGCATTTGTTGGTGGCTCTGTAAAACTGGAGTACGTCATAGATGGCTTCCTGGGGCACACAGGGTGCAGTCTAACCAGTACAAGCCTTTTCAGTCATGCTGAAGGATTTAAATTTTATCCTAAAAGCTAAGAAAAGATCCCAGGGATTGCAAACAACCTGGCCCCACCCCCCGGAGGGTTAAGCTGCCATTCCAGTCCACTCCCAGCCTTATCTCACATTTGAAAGAAAACTTGTTTTGTTTTCTTTTGTCGTCTCAAAAATATTGGTGGGAACCCTTGCCTGGGACTTGAATTGTGGCCCATTTTCCCTGAAGCAGTAGTTATGATTTTGTGTAGGAAACTGGCTAGATAGTAAATGCTTGCTCCTGTGAGATTTTCTCCCATTTCTTTTCTCATTTTGTGCAATCATTTTCAGATAGGGACCACCAATTGTGCTTCTTCATCTAAGGTCCCTGATGTGGATGGATACACTAGGGCAAACCACTTGGCTGAGCTGTCAAGCCAGAGCAAGGGTAATCAGCAGATTTATTTGAGGAAATGTATTTATGGTACTAAATGGCTGCTCTAAATGGGGCCGTTATCTGGCCTTTTCTTGGCTGCTGTAAGTGTCCCTCTAGAATGTGGATACCCGCAATAAGTCCATCATGCTTCCGGGACACGACTTGGAGACGATATTTATGCTGGCTCCACTGGATGCACATGCGTGTGTTCGGGTAATTTCAGCAGTGTTTCTTGAATGCTTCGGCACAAATTCATTGCCAGATGCTTTATTAAATGTTTCCAGGGCAATCAAAGGCAGAGAGGAAAGAGCAGAGATTTGTTGAATAGTCAGTGGAGATTAGGAATTGAAATGCAGCCCTAAATTATTCATAGCCTGGTATGAGCTGAGGAGAAGCCATAACTAAATATCCTAGGCCATTTCAAGGGCCACTACCTTCCTGCTGGATTCAGGTGCCCTCTTCACTGGGGTTCAAAGAGAGAAGTCAGAGGGCAGTGGAAACTGCCAGCGGGGGCATTTGTGAGAAACAACAGGGCTGAAACCTGTGGGCTGAGCTCCGCCTCAGGCCCAGGGAGTCATGCAGCCAGCGAAGGAGACTTGGCTTCCACGGCTCAGAGCTCTGCTCCACAAATGTACATTCTGAGATATAGATGCTTTATGATTTCTTACCAAGTGTCGGTTCCAAACCCAGAAATACCTTTTCCATATGTTCTTGTTTTGCTTCCTACCTCTAAAGCTTGTATAACAGAAACAGAGACAGATTCTTAAAGAACAGACCCATTTTCATTTATTTAAAAAACTAATTGTGCATATGCACGCATAATCATGTGTTGTCTTAGTTACTTTTCTCATTGCTGAGACAAAATACCCACCAGCATAAGGTAAAGGAGGAAAGGTTTATTTAGCTCCTGCTGTGTAGAGGTTTCGGCCCATAACCAGAGAGCTCCAAGGCAGGGTGGCTCATGGCAGAGGGGTCACAGTTCATGGCAGTGGGGACAGACAGTAGGAGCAATAAGCAAGAGACAAGCCTTTCTGTCCTTTATGTTGTGTGAGGCGATCCGTGCTAGCGCAGGTGTGGCACCCTCAATCCCAGAGTTTCAGTCCCATTGCACCACAAATCAATCACCACATCTGAAAAAAACCTGTGGCCCTATGAGGCTTTAGGGGGACATCTAGACATAAACCATAACGTGTGTACAGAAACACGCACACATAGAACACATAAATATAGTGGGCCTCTGAAGCCTGATTATTTGCATGTATTTAGTGAGAAGGGGAGACTACTGTTTTAAAAATGAGGTTCCTTCACAATTTCTACATTCTAGAAAGAAAACATCCTCATTTTAACAAATAAATCAGAATTTAGGTACAGTCCTCTAACTGTTCCAGAGGAAAAAGACTTCTTTTGATCTGGAAAATGAAAAAAAAAAAAAAAGAAAAAGAAAGAAAGAAAGACATGAAAGAAGGCTATGGAGCAAAGAGGAGCCACAGCCACAGAGGAAGACGCCAGGGAGCCAAGCCCGGGCTGGGAGCGGGGACTGTGCTACCTGGTCTTTAGTTGCAAGTCCCCAGGCTTCTGGTCAGTGCTGAGCCCTAAACTTTCACAAAATCCCTGCACTAGTTGGTGCTTTTGGAAGTGAAGACAGGGGCACAGTTTCGCTTGGGCTGTGAAGAAAGCAGCACAGCAGGGGAGCAGCCTCTGGAACTGAGACGCAGGCAGCCACCAGACGTGTGGAAGGGAGCGCAGACGTGTGGTAAGAGGTTTGAGTTATTTGTAGGAAAATGAATGCACCTTGAGACCATAATGTCATATGAAGCAACTCAGATACATAGCATGGCTTCTCTCATATGAACAACCCAGCTGGGCTTGGTGACACACACCTATAATCCCAGCACTCAAGAAGCCGAGGCTGGAGGGTTGCTGTGAGTTTGAGGCCAGTGTGGGGTGAGGTCAAGGCCATCCTGAACTGCATAGCAAAATCTTGACTCTAAAAAAAAAAAAGAAAGAAAGAAAAATCCAACATTGAAATAGCTTACAGAGCAAAATAAAATGCATTACAAAATAGGAAGGTAGGTCTTCTGCAGATGGGAAGGGGAATTAGGAAGGGAGAGGAGAAAAGGAGACATAACAAGAGATGAAAAGAATTCTGATGTGTGATGTGTGTGTGCCAACTTGCCACAGTGACTGTACTCATCACAAACAGTGAACACTGACTAATTTTTAAAAGTTGAAAATATAATAGGACATTAGGAACATCCAGGCATGTGACAATTATGCTGAATTTGGTGTATGTATCAAAGAAGTAACAAGAGGAAAAAAAGAAGGGAGGGCACAAGGGAAGAAAGAGGGAAGAAAGGAAAAGAAGTAGGGAAAGAAGGAAGGAAGAAAGGAAGGAAGGAAGGAAGGAAAGGCAGAAAGAAAGGTTTCAGATGCATAATTTCAAAATTTGTTTCAATCTTCATTGGGAGCCAAATTAACACTTAAGTCCTATGTTATGGGCTGAATTTTGTCCCCCTATAATTCATAAGTTGGATCCTTAACCACAAATATGACTATGTTTGGGGTTGAATCTTTGAGGCGTCTACTGCATTTAAGTGAAGTCACAAGGGTGGGCTCTTATCCAACAAGAATGATGGTCTTGTAAGAAGGGAGGAAACACCAGTGAACTCCATCTCTGCACACAGAGCAGAGGCCACCAAGGGCACTGTGGGAAGGGGCCAACTGCAAGCTGTGTCTCCACACACAGCTTGAGCTCAGACTTCTGCCCCCCACCCCGGCTGTGAGATGTACATTTCAGTTCTTAAAACCACATGGACCACCATATTCTGCTGTGGAAGCCCCAAAAGACAAACACAGTTCTGGGTGCATTTTTTTCTTTCTTTTGCTCTTTTTTAAAAAATGCTGCTACAGTTTAAATGTTTTCATGCCTTCCAAAATGCAGGTTGAAACATAATCATAATCTCCAGCACAACAGTACTGAGAGGTGCGGACTTCAGGAGGTGACAAAGTGACTTCATAAAAGGCTCGATGGTGGAACTGTCCCTTTTGTCCTCCCATCTTTAGCCATGTGAGGACCTAGATTGCCCCTCTCTGCAGGGACAGCATCCAGACACCATCCTGCAAGCAGGCAGCAGCCCTCACCACCCTGACCTGGCACTGTCTTGCTCTTGGACTTCCCAGCCTTCAGAACAGTGAAAAACATTTTTGTTCTTTCTAAATGAGCCGGCCTCAAGTATTTTATAACAGCAGCACTGACCAGACTAAGACAAGTAGCTTTTCCATTTTTTTTGGCTTGAGAGTGGAGATGAGGAGAGTCCCTAGAAGTCCAGTTCTTGTTTGGCAGCTCCTTCATTGATGAGGTACTAGTTTCTTGTGCTTTCTAATTGAAACCATTTTTTCTGTCTTTTACAAATGCAACACGTGTTTGCCCCATATCTAAAGAATGGCCAGATGACTGTGTATAATTATAATAGTTTTTAACATGGAAATGCTTTTATTGGATTTTTATACTATAAAAGGATTTCTTGTAAAAAAAAAAAAAATGCTCATTTCTTTTTAATTCACATAGTACAGAAACCTAAAAAGGAAAATAAAAATGCCTCGTTTCCTACCACCCAACTCTTTTGTTTTACACAGATGTCTTGGAAGAAAGGAATGACCCACTGTGCAACTGGCCTACTTTTTTACAGGTCTATCCTGTGAACATCTGTCCACGTCAGTAGATATGGAGCGCTGTTTTAAGTGTTGGCATAGTATTCGGTTTTATAGCTTCTATTTTCATTTAACCAATTTCATTGTTTTACACACTTTGGAAGTCATTAAGAGATTAAAGCGACTTTCACTAGCATTTTTGCACACTTGCACAATTGTTTCCTGGGGATATGTTTTAAAAGTGGAATGTATTCAATATTTTCTTTACACATGTATTAGCTTCTACACAGGCTGTGACACTGGAGATGAAGTGTCACAGTATCAAGAATATGCATCCTCCTTTGAGGTTGATAGTTTGGTGGAAAATTTAGGTATTAGAAAAGTAATTAAAAAGCCAGGTGTGGTGGTGCACACCTGCAATCCCAGAACGCTAGAAGGCTGAGGCAGAAAGATTGCAAGTCTGAGTCCAGCCAGGTCAATTTATTTATTTATTTATTTATTTATTTATTTTTAAGTCTGAAAATACCTTTATTTTGACCTTTTTCCTTAACGACACTTTATTTCTTTTTTTTATTATTTTTTTTTTTATGCTGTCAGGTCAATTTAATAACTTAGCAAGACCCAGTGTCAAAATGTAGAAAAAAAATTTAAAGAGCTGGAAATGTAGCTCAATGTAAAGGCCTTGGGTTCAGTCCTTCAATCTGAGAGAGAGAGAGAG
>NDGM011186955.1:0-14512 GCA_002564305.1 Octomys mimax
CTACCAATTTGATTTGAAACTGTCTCATTGCTATTTGTTTATCAATAAAACTATGGGAAAAAAAAGATCCTAGCAGGCATCACCCACACCTAGGCTACATCTTCTTCCCTCAGTTTGCTGACCTACATGTCAGTCACACCCAGAATTGTGCTTTTTAAATTTCTAGGTAATTTGTTTTAATCCTTTCAAATTAGCATACTGTGATTAAAGGTCACAATGTTGTAAATTATTATCCTACATTCTCAAAGTATTTTGGGAATATTATACTAAGAAATATGAATCTAAATATATATGTAAAAATGGAGAGATACATTAAAATAATAATAAATCCTAAAATGTCTTCCCATTATTTTATCTTACTGTTCACTGTTAAAGGTCCTTCTTGTCATAAAATTACCATCAAGAAAATGAAACATCTAATTCAGGATTGATGAGAATCTTTGTAAAACGAAAAACAGAAAAAGAATTCACAGTCCAGAGCCATTTTTCCATTTCAGATAGTGTACAAGAGCTAGGCAGGGATACTCACTAGAATGATCCATGGAATTATAAAACCTGGGTACAAATATGGACTCTATTGCTTACTAGTTGTGCAATGGCAGGCAGATCATTAAATATTAGCTTCAAAAATTCACTTTTAAAAGGCAAAAGTCATAGCAACTATATTTAGTGAAAGAATCTGATGGAAATTTGTGTCTGGATAGACTGTATATTATGATATACAATTGTTGTAAATCTTAATTTTAATTTTGTTAAACTACTCAAATTTTAGGATGAACTTTTCAGTAAATATTGCCATGTACATTATCTTCACTTGGTCTAGAAAAACTATCTTTTTAAGGTTAATTTTTACTATAACTTCTATTTTTTCCTATTCATTTCTAACACAAGGTAATAACAGCTGTAAGTGAAGAAAATATTTTAATCTAACTAAATGTAGACAGGCTTCTTTGTAACATTCACATTGGATTGGATCCAAATTGGAGAATAAATACAATTTGCTTGGATTAATTCAACAATTTTTCTAAAAAGTTTCTGCCTCTATCACCAAAATTAAATTATGGATTACACACACTAGAAATTAATAAAAATATCTAATTCATTAATTAAATTTATATATGAATAAGTCAAGGCATAATGAAAGTATTCTTCACCCTATATCCACTCAAGCATTTAGAAGATCAATTTTTTTCTTATCTTTGTTCCTTCCTTTGAAGCAGAAAATATTTCCCATATTCCCCTCATTTAATATGTTTTAAGTAGATTCTTTACTGAATGCTAGATGCTCAAACTGACCAGTCCCTACTCATTCCAGATTTTCGTGTCAGGTCCTTGTAGATCTAAGTTCCAGACTTGGCAGTGATTTGTTTGTTATTTTGGTCAGTGTGTATAACCTCATCATGACTCATTGGCCTCATTATTAACACACATGAATATAAATCACATCTGGTAAGAATGGTTCAGAATAAAATAACAGAATATTCATCAAAATTCAGCCCAGAGAAGAGCAAGCTTATTTATTTCATATATCCAGAAGGTCAGAGGAAATAGTTGCTGTCATTAGACCAGCAGCACACAGATGTCATGGCTAACATTTCCATGATTGTCTTTCCTCTTCCACGCTTTTTGCCTGATTGTCTTCAAATGGCTTCTTTATCTCTTGACAGTAAGAGATATATCATTTTCTACCAAAATTTTAAGTGAACATTCTCCAATCCTCAGTAAGACTTACTTTTGGATGGTTTCAAGTGATTAACTATCTCCCTATTATTGGACAGGCAGGATGTTTCTTCTATGTACATTTTAACAGTGGAATAAACTGCTATTTTGTTTAAGGGAATAAATGAATTTTATGATGTGCAAAGTTGGGAATAGTGGCATTTTGGAGGTCAATAAGTCCTCTGATCTAGATTTTCTTTCTTTAAATGAAATACAAGCAAAAACTAAAGAGATAAAAGTAAATGCCTATTTGCTTTACCTATTTGTCTACCCCTCTGTGCATCTGTCTACTACTTATCCATCCAGTGATTTTTAATCAAGGATGCTTTCCTGAGAGAATTGTAGAACTGTAGATGTGTGGCATGGTCTAAAGCTTTCCATCTTGCTCCTTATATTTATAAGTCTATTGTGAGGTTTCATTCATCCTTTTTATGAAACTGCATTTCTGAAAAAAGCAAGGAATAGATACTGAGAGGACAGATAGCCATATCTATCAGTCAAGTTGTCTGACATTTGGCCAATATGAGGATTCAATATGATAATATGGAAGAAAAGCCTTTTATAAGGAGCCCTGCACAGAGCAAATCTCAGTAGAGACAGTTGTTGTTACTATTATATATTGCAATAGAAAGTATTCACGGGGTGATGGGGAGATGGCTCAGTAGAATAAGTGCTTGCCTGGCAAGCGCAAGGGTCTGGGTTCAATCCCTGGCTCTGGAAAAAAAAAAGAAAGAAAGAAAGTATTAAGTACCATAGATGCTTATGTTAACATACAAATAGACATCAAGTATATATTTCTGGTTATCTCTTGGGACATATACATGATTAAATTTGTCTTTTCCCTTGCAAGATGATTAATAAACTATGAGCAGAAGTGTCATGTGTCACTTCTGAGTGGCAGCTTTAAACATTGGTGTGGTATCTACCACGTTCTCATGACCTTTTGAGAGTCTGACATCATTCCTGGCAGTAAATACTATGTGAATTTGTGTCCTACAGAATGGCATGAAACATAAATATCTCTTGCCTAACTATGACAACTTTGGATCATTAGAGGAGAAGAATGTGTGGTTATTAGCCCTGGAAACTTTGGTGTTTCTTCTGAACTGTAACATAGCCCAGTCTCTTCTGCTCTATAGTCCACTTCTATTATTCTTTCTAAAGCCTTTATGGTCATGAAACAAATAGAAGGGTTTTTACTTTATAGACACAGTATAGCTTATCTTTTTAGAATGGCAAGGAATAACTACAGAGATTGAATGTTATTACTGCCTCTCGAGTTTAGGTTTTCTTCCTCAAATTGATAAATCAAACATATATTTTACTTTATTTTATTTAGTCAGATGATCTTCCTCCTTGAAGAAATCCTGGGATCCAAGATTCTTCCATCTCTGGCTGCTCCTGCCATATTCTCACCAGAGATTTAGGGCAAAAGTTTTGGTTCTCAGGGGTTGCAAAGACTCGGTTCAAACACTAATCCGTAATATCAGTGAAATAAATCAATAGTCATGCTAGAAACTGCAGACTAAATTGGTTCAATGTCTGCCTTTGAGGGAAAAAAGAAACTTTGGATTTGCATGGAAAAGGAGGATAAAGACAAGGCGTATGGGTTTACATAGTTGGGAGTTAGAACAGTTGGCAGTGTAATGATATAGGCAACCGATAGCCTTATTGAATGGTATCTCAAGATTACTTCTGAAAAATGCTGGGAAAGACATTATTACTGTGCCCAATTAGATGGGGTGACTTAATTAAAGGTGGTCTGTGAACCTCTGCTTTTCCTGGAATGTAAGGCAGCCACAAATTTAGAACTTGAGACTTCTAATAATTTCTGCAGAAAGACTAGCACTGGACATTTCAAAAACTAGCAATCAATTTTCCCTGAAAATTACTTTAGTTACTCTTAGCTTGGTGTGGTCAGTCTTGAAGGCAGATGAGATAGGATGGGCAAATCTAATAGTAATAAACTTGTAACACAAACCTGCAGAGCTGAGAAGAGCTGGGTCCCAAAGGTTTAGAATAGCAAGTGAGCCTCTGAATGAAGACAGAGGCCAGTTTCCATCATGCTTTTAGTTACTCATTAGGCATTTGTAGACATAGCCTTTAAGTCTCTGGCAGAACACCTCCTTCATTTCATCTTCATCTCTGTCTGGGTGGCAGAAAAGACCCCCCTAAGAAATATACCAGACTGTGTGGGTATTCAGACATTTTGTCCAGATAGAATAGTTTTGTTATTGTTAAGATTCCATTTAAGGAAGAGCTTATATGCATGGCCTCATCTAACAGCAAGATAAATAGGAAAGGAGAGAAGTTATATAAAGTGGGAGAAATTATTTCAATACAAATTCAGTTTTTGCTACTCTTGTGTTACAATTCTGCAATCTGCAATTCTCAACAGGTTTCAATGGTTTTTATTTGTTTGCTTTGGTTTGTTTATTTTATTTTGAGATAGGGACTCCTTATATAGTTCCTACTGGTCTTGAACTCACCATGTAGCTTAGGCTGGCCTTGAACTTACATTGATCCTCCTGCTTCAGCCTTATTCCTTCTTGCTGGTATGACAGATAGCTTGACAATATTTCATTTTTGTCTTTAGCTCTCCCCAACTATCTCCAAGCATGGCCTGCTGTTTTTTATATTAATACTTGTGCAAATAACTGAATCTGCCTTAAGTAATTGAGTGTGGAGCTGCTAATGAATTGTTTAAAATGTTTGCATCATGTATTCTTATTTCCTCATTTCATCAATGGAAACTTCTAAGATGCTAATTCATTCTCAGCCTCTGTACTGATTCACATTATTTCCGTCAGACATTCTATTCATAAAAAAGACTGGTTAAGTATATACAACATCAGATTACAAGGTCATTTGAATTAAGTATAACAAGTCAGTGGTTGCTGTATTCCCTCTATTATTTATATATGCCAAATGAAACTTGCAGTAATGGCCTATGACCATGATTAGGTTTCATGGTTGTTTCACAATTGCTCAAAAGTCAATTGAAATAATTACTTAGATTGAAATCATTTGAAGTCAGATAAAAGCTAATTTATAATCTGTATTTTTGTCTATAGACAGTTAATGTGCAATTTGAAAATAATTTTGGAATGTTTACTTGGATTTATGGACAAACAGATAAGGAAAAGGAAGCCAAGAAACATTATGAAGTTATGCTTCATTTTTCTTACTTAGTTCCTAAAGTATAGATTTGTAAGGAAAATTCTTTTATGTTCCTTTCTAAATATTTAACTGATTGATAACAATAACAATTTTGTATATGTACCTTAGTTACTTTTCTTGTCACTCAGACAAAATACTCAACAGCCAAAGATAAAGAAGAAAAGGTTTATTTGGCTCACAGTTTGCAGAGTTTTCAGTTTGTGCATGGCTGGCACCAGGGCATTAGCAGAGCAGAGCACTGTCACAGAGGCGAAAATGTTCGTGGCAGTCAGACAGTAGCAAAGCAAGCAAAGGACCATAGCAACATTTTCCCACCCCTTTTATCTTACCTGGGCTATTTAGGACAGGCACCACCCTTGGTACTAGGATGCTTGAGCCTAGAATGTCACCATAAATCAATTCCAGCATCACAAATTAGGATGTGACCCACCGAGGACATAATCTTGACCACTCACCTGACCAAACATACTATATTTTTTAATGGTTTAAGATAATCTCTAACAAAACTTTGGGCAACCTCATATCAAGGCTGCCTGAGGAAGCAGTTGCCACATGAAACATTTAAGATCAGGAATGTCTGTAAGGATGTACCAAATATCTTCTTCAATGTCTTAAGGTACATTTCTTTCATACTCTAAATATTCTTAGGTTCAATTGCATGAAACCTTTGAAACACAGGCTGAGTCAGACATCACTTTACAGCAAATTACATTTCTATTATTCATCATCTTATAAATGTTTTGAAATCTGACTCACTCGCATTAATTACTCCCGATTATAAAGAACTAGGTGGATAGAATAATGAGTTTATTTTGACAATTGCAATGTTGATATGCTTTTAATAAGTAAGCCTAAGAAGCACCTAAGATATTTGCTAATGACTGAAAAAATGGCAGTGAGAAAAGACAATATTATGGCATGTTTTATTGTATATGTTTTGGTATACTGTGGGTCAAATTACTATTACAAAGCAAAGCTACCATAGAGAATGAAGTCTGTGAGATCAGCAGGTTCCTCATGCCCATGTCTTAAGATTTGGATCCCTTGTTTATTCAATGAAATAATGCTGACAACAAATTTGTATTAGATGATATTAATAACCTGACCCTTAAATTAAAAGGTTAACTTGTATGTTCTTGTGGGTCATATAATCACATGAATCCTTTAAAATAGAAGAAGAAGTCTAAAGAGATAACCAGAACTATATGGCAGAAGGGGAAGGAAAAGGAGAAGAAATAGAGGGGAAAGTTTAAGAGCTTCCAAGTACAAGAAGAATTCCGTCTGTCTTTTATGCCTCTTAAGGATATCATGAGCCAAGAAATGTGAGCAGACTCTAAAAGCTGAAAGGAATTGGAAAGGAAACTGAAACTTAGAATTCTAATCATGGAACTGAATTATATCAATGACCTTAAGCAAGCCTAGAAGCAAGTTTTCTCACAGAACCTGTAGTCAGAAGGTCCTCTTGCTGACCTCATCATTTCTGCCTTGTAGAGCTCTAAATGGAGAAGCAGTTAACTCATAGTTTTTCTTGAGAAGCAGAAATTGTACAATAAATTTATTTTGTAAGCCATTAAATTTATGGCAATTATGGTGATTCCACTGGGGTGTGTGTGTGTGTGTGTGTGTGTGTGTGTGTGTGTGTGTGTGTTGTGTATTACTCATACAGTTTTCCTAACCCTAAAGCAAAGACAAGCAAATAGATTTCAGTACATAAGTATTTAATGGGTGACAACTGTTAATCTCAACAATCACATTCATGCTGGAAGGATGCGGCACCTCTGGAAAATGGAACCCCGGAGGAAGTCCTTCGGTCATTGGAGATGTGTTTCCTGCATTCCTGGCCCTGAGACCAGCACTTGGCTGTGCCTCACGAGCCCTATGGGTGCAAACCAGCATCTCCTCCAGGCGGGGGAAGAGGGAGTGCTCAACTGTCAACAGGAGCCTCTGACCCTAAAAGTACACCTCCCTTCTTTAAAAGTTATCTTTTTCAGTTCTTGTTAAGATTTTTACCTTTCATTAATATGTGATTACAGTGCACAATGATTACAATCATCATGGACAACTGATACTCTGCATAATGCATATAATTTTTTTCTCATCCTTTTCCCCTCCACCCCCTTCCTTCTGTCTCTTGATTCACATCCTTTTCTGCAAAGGATCTTTCTCACAGTTTCCTGTTAGCTACCTTTTATTTTTCTGTATATATATCAGGTTTCTCATATGGTAAATATAGGCAATTTTTAAGCTTATGTGCCTGATTTACTTAACAACACAGTTTTGGGGTAGATCCTTTTTCCTACAAAATTGCCCTTTGTGGCAGAGTAATGCTCTATTGTGCAGGAATACCATACTTTCTTTATTCATTGTCTATTGTTGAACATACAGGTCACTTCCAAGAGTTAGCTACTACATATTGTGCTGCTACCAACATGAATTTGTGTGTGTCACTGTAATATTATAACTTTAACTCTTTAAGGAAGATACCTAGTAGGGGAATAGCTGGGTCCAATAGAACTCCTATTTTTAGGGCTTTTTTTTTTTGTTTTTTGTTTTGTTTTGTTTTAGGAATTTCCAGATTTAATCATTTTAATAGTGACAGAATTCTGAGTAATTCAGAAACTGAGGTATTTTCAACTACAACAGGAAAGAAAGCAAACACATTAAGTTCACTGGGCAGAGAACTTAGGAAATATTGTTCCTGAAAGTCCACTATGGCTGGTTGGCCTCTAAGGGCACACGCAGATGGGGCCAGGCTGACCAGAGCACAAATACAGAGTGAGACATAGCCCAGGCTGATTCCCCAGCAAATGTGTACTCGGGGATTGTTTTATTATTATCTCTCTAGGACAATCATACCATAAGCATATTTGGCCCAAATCTGAGGACAGATAGGTGGCTACAGGAAATCAGCTAGGAGAAAAGGGGACTGTTAAGAATTGCCATGTGCTGAAAATATCAGGAGAGAAATATCAATTTTTGCCTGTCACTATGCTTTGTTGCTGTGGACATTATACTTACTAATTTTCTTGAAAGTCTACAATTCTGGTACAAATTTTTAATCTAATATAAATAATAGATTAGGAATTTCTGCATTTTCATAACAATAATCCCCAGTCAACATCAACCTTTACTTTATTCTGTCCCTCTCTTCTGCCATCCTACAATTAAACTTATGCAGGAAACCTTGGAACCTTGTGTCTCTAATTTATTATGTTTCACATAGCAACTACCATATTTCACAAACAGAATTTCAAATGCTTTACTGTACTTTAAATATATTTGCTGAGTTATAAGATTGAATACTGTAAAACATATTTCCCGGTTTCAAGTAAGCACTATCCTAAGGTTGTCAATAGCATAGTTCCAATAAGGGCTACCTGAATTTAACTAATCTATCACTATGGTTTCCCACCTAAGTGGCAACAGAATCCTTGTTAATACAGAGAGGGTCAGATAGCCCGTTTTAAGTGATTCTATATGTCATGTGAAATAGCGCACCATATGAGATGTTTTATGTTCTCCTTAAGAGAAAACAAAACTAAGAAGCAAAGACTAAGAACTTTGAAAAAGAATACATAACTGGCAAATAACTGAAATGAAATTTGAATCCGCTTAAGTAAGGCACCTAAGCTTTTGTTCTACCTAACATATTTCATACTATTTGTAGGCCAAAATATCAAAGTCTACTAAAATTAGAACATTTCATCATTTAGTTTAACAGAGATCACTCTCTAGTTGCAGGAAGAATAGACTCAGACACTATCGTTGCTACTTATTATTTCTGTGAGCTAGACATGATGACTGGGAATTTGCTGTGCTCAGGAAAACATCAATATTGAATTAATTGTGCATTTACAAGGAGTAAATGAGATGAAACATGTTAGGGACTTAGCCTACTATCTGATACCTAGTAAATACATGCTAGAAGTTATTTTATATCATTATTATTGTCACCTGCTATATATAGATGAGTGGATGAAATGCCTAAAATGCAAAAACTGAGATAGAAATTGTGACTATAAACTAGAATAACTGAGTACCAAGAATTCACCCCCCCAAAAAAAATAGGACTGATCAAACACTGGGAATATTTCTATGCATTGGTTCCAAACATAATCACCTCTCATAGTGTTGTCACTCACTGAAATAGTTTATGAAGGTCCTATACACCTTAAGAAATTTATGGGAATATGTAACTTAATAATGTGTGATACATAGTGAATAATGAAAGCTTTATTTGTTTCAAAATGGGGAGAGTTTTATTTTATGAGGAATCACTACAATCTGATAAATAAATATGAAGGCAGATGCCTTTTTCTTTTGCTTTGGGCAGTCAGGATAAAAGGAAGTGCTGTGTAAATCTGAGATATCAGCGCTGTTGACAATGCACTGGTGAGCACTGCAGGGGTATGGCAGGACTTAAGAGAAAAGCAAAGGAGGTGCTGAGAAATTAGAATGGGAATCTGAGCACCATGATCCCTGAAGAGGTGTGTAGTCATTCAGAGTAAAGGCAAGAGATCAGAGATTCACAGCACTGGAATCTGAACTACCATGCTGTGATCTTCACTTTTGAAGGAGTCTGTAAAATGACAAGGGCAGCACTGAAAAATACTAAAATCTCACCAAATATCTGTTATCTAATGTTGAAATATAAACACATGGACATAAGTTGCTACTATCTAAAGAAGCCACAGGGGCATGTTACAAGCACTGAGGTGGTCTGAAGTACCCTGGGAATTCTCACCGCCACAAGCTTTCTTAGAAGGGGAAAATTAAGCTCCATTTTATCTGACTTTGTACAGGTTTTCTATTTTAAACTTTGAGGAAATTGTCACAGCTATCAGGGAATAGCAATAAAGGACAGCATGCACTAAATGCTAAAGAAAGGAAAACTGGCAAGCAGCACTGAAAGGTGATTCTTGCTTCCAGAAAACATAACACATTAGATCAGAAAATCAGAATAACAAGTGTTGTTAAACTAATTGTCCAGACAGGAAAACTAAAGTCCTAAGAGGGCTGTGTCTTGCACAAACAGCTGGTTTGGAAAGGTGGTAGGATGTATGTATCAGTTAATTTATTTTTGGCTTTAAATGTCGTATTAGTGCCATATGACAACAGGTATACCTTTGACTAAGTACAGTAAGCCAAATTTCAAATTAGTATCAAGATTCCCAGGCCCTTGTATAACACATCTTCTTTCAGGCCAGTGCTATTGAGGTGCTGCAATAAAGGGGGTTTACAGATGTAATTTAGGTCACAAGCCATTGACATAGAACTAGGAAGATTATCTTGAGTTAATTGAAGCCATCAATTTGATTGGTTAAGAGAATCCTGAAGAGGTGATTGCATAGGTGTGCTATATCATCATGTGATTAATTCTATACAGATGTGCTATTAGCAGGTGGGGCCTAGTTGGAGGTAGGTCACTGAAGGTGAGGCTCGGAGAGTATGCTGTGGCTAGTATGCTTTGGCAGTGTTCAAAAGTGAGCAGCTTTCTCTCCCGCACCTTTCCAGTATAAGGGTCCTGACTGAGAGCCAGCCAATATTGGACTAAACCTCTGAAACCCTGAGTAAAATTAAATCTGTCATCTGTTAAATTGTGGCTGCCAAGTGTTTTATCTCAACAACAGAAGAACTGGCCAATAATAAGCATGGACCCAGGAGATGAACCCTTAAAAGAGACTGGGTTTCTTTCGGTAAGATAATTTTGACACTTGTGAGTAAACTGACATGAGAAATTGATATAGACAGAATTGTGTCCACCACCTAAATTGATATATTAAAATCTTAACCCTTATACTGATTGTATTTTAAAATAGGTTTTATAAGGAATGAATAAATGGGATTCTGAAGAATGTGTCTTAATCCACTAGAACTGGTATCTTTAAAAGAAAAGATGGGTCGGGGAGATAGCTCAGTAGAATAAGCATTTGACTGGCAAGCACAAGCACAAGGTCCTGAGTTCAATCCCTGGTACTGGAAAAAAAAGAAGAAAGAAGAAAGAAAACAAAAAGAAAGGAAAAGGAAAGATGGAAAGATGTCCTCCTCTTCTCAAGCACACACCTAAGGGCAAGCCATGAGAAGACATGACAAGAAGACAGCATTTTACAAGAAGAGAAGCCTCATTAGAGACTTCCCCTGACAGTGCATTGCTAATGAGCCTGCTGTCTCCCAAACTGTGAGAAAATACATTTCCATAGTTGGAGCCACCCAGTCTGTCATATTTCATCGCAGAAGCACCTGGTATTCAATACTAAAGGCTACTCCATTGCTGTTATTGAGATTGAGAGAGTCATGTGACTAAGAATGAGAGGGCACAGCCTCTCTCTGATGGCCATCCAGGAAACAGAAGCCTAAAATCTACAACTGCAAAGAAACTGAATTCAGATTCAACCATATGAACTGGAAAACAGCCTCAGACTCCAGGAGCGGATATGGGCAGCTGACACCTTCACATAAGCATTTTGAGAACCTGGGCAGAGCACTCAGCCATGCTGTGCTACCTGCATCCTGCCAAGCAGTGAGCCAATAGACTGCCTTGAGGTTTAGGTGCTAAATTGTGGTTCTGCTCTACAAAGTGACAGAAAATTAATACTTCCAGGAATAACTAGCTCTAAAATTTGATGCTGAAGAAATAATCAGAGATATAGTAAAATTTATGTACATTATTTAATATGAGTCTTTCTAACTACAAAAACCTCCATGTCCAATAATAAGTAATAGATTATATCAAAATTCTGGCACATCAAGATGATGAAATAGTCTATTGTAATTTAGAAGTATGTTCAAAGAACACCTTGAGAAATGTAAATAATACTACACACAAACATAAATTATTTTGCATTTCAAAATGTTAAGAAATGTTAACTATGGGTATATAATTAAAAGTTATTGATTTGAGGGATATACATATATATATATATATATATTCTACAATAGTAGTTATTATTCACAATGAAGACAGTAAGCAACAATAAATAAATTGCTTTTCATTGTTACTTCAAAAGGAAATATTATTTATATTTCTGTGAACTTTCAGAAGTGAAATCTACAGGTAATTTTAATGAATTTTCCAGTATTATCCTAAAAAAGGCTACTTTTTATTTCTCTTAAAATAAAAATATTGGGGATGATGAAATAGTTCAGCAAACTAAAGCACCTGCTTGAGCAAGCTCAGACAAGTGCAGTGACCTCAGTTTGATCCCAGGCACCATATGCCATGCCAGACCCACCCCATGGCAGACTCAGCCAGCCACAGAGTCAGGGCATAGGAGCACACGCCTGTAATCCCAGTGCTGGGGAGGCTGAAAACAGGAGAATCACTGTAAGTCCAAGCTGCATAGTGAGACCCTGCAACAACCAATACATTAAAATTAAAATAAATTAAAATAAAAATATGTCAGCTTGAATATGATTTCAGGCCTCAGGAGCCAGTCTCCTCACCAAAGTTGAGGTTTTTATGGTCCTTAGGATATTTATTGCAAAGATTGGACAGATCATGTTGATATGTATTTCTGCAGGTTTGAGAGCATTCTAATGCATGTTGAAATTGTATAAGTTGTCAAAAAGATAATAGCTATTATGATTATAATATAGTAATTAAATTTCGTGGACTGTTTTATTACATTAATTACATGAATATATACCGGGGAAGTTTTAAAAATGGGACAATTTAGATATAGCTTTGAATTTACCTAATTTCTAGTATGTTCAACGCCATCTGACAGCAGAGTCCCAGACAAGCAAGACAGCAAAGCCCACTACTAATTTAGTTTAAAACTTCCATGTGCTTTATCATTCTTGTGTAATTATAGCTAGTTCATTAATTATCTCCTTGAGAATTAAGATTGGAAAGTAAATTAAATTGTACTTTAAAAAGCTAATTTTACAAACAAATGAAGCCCAATATAATTAATAATGATTGCTGTAACAATTGGCCCTGGACATTCCCCTTTAGAGAAAAAGTTGTTCTTTATGTTGGAGAATATGAAGGAATAATAACTTTATAAACAAGCATGAAAATAAAAGCATGATTTTGATAAATTTTCTCATACTAAAGTTGGCGACTTCAGTAACATGAATTTTAACATTGTTTCTAGGGCAAAAAAGCAAGACTTTTTGATGAGGACCTAAGTATAAAATTTGAGAAATAGTGTCAGTAGTCATAAACATATAGATTTCATAAAAAGCAAAGACTCTTGTGTTGTGCTACATCTTCTGGAAGGAAGCACAATTTGATGGAAGAGTTCATATATATCTTCTAGAGTTTCCAATCTGTAAAAACTGATGATATGTTTCTAAAAATATAACTATGCTATTTTGCTGAGTTCACACACCTATAATATTTAAATGATGGAACTAAACAAGAAAAGGGTATATAGGTGAATGAGCATTTTGTATCCATGTATTCAAAATGGTTAGGATAGATATATAGTTACATTCTCTTAATTCAAGGAATAGAAGGATTTAGTCTAATAGTGTTTGTAAATAGGATATCATGTCTGCATCTTGTACAACAGGAAGGCAGTATGCAATGTGTTAATTATTGGAACTGTCCTACCAATTTGATTTGAAACTGCCTCATTGCTATTTGTCCCTCAATAAAATTATGGAAAAAATTTAAAAATAAAAAATGTCACTGTGAAATAACTACAAACTTTTCTTAAGAGCCTTTCAGAGGCTATGAAAGGAATTTCAATATATGTTTATTCATTTTTTTACTCACTTAAAGTCAACTTTTTCTGGGCTTTCACTGGCTTGATTAATGAGACCAAAATTTGACCACAATAAATATTTGCTTTGTGTTTCTTGCAAGGCAAAAGAAGATAAGCAAGAAATAAAGAAAAACAATGTGAAGCATCCTTAGTTATTGTTGTACCTGTTCTCCCTGTATCTTATAGCACAGTGTTTTTGGTTTTTATTTTTATTTTTTTAAGTATAAAAATGTCAACTTTTGTTAATGAGTTGTGTTTTTGCCAGTCCATAATGAATATTCCAGCCTCTTTCACCCAAATTTCCTTTTCTAGTCTCCCTTGTAGCTGGGAGAAGCCACCAAGGAAATTAGTACAGAATGGTGAACATAGAGCCTAAACAATCTCTTATTACATTTATCATACATATAATATTTTATGATATTTCCATATCATGGTGTATATGGTTATATTTCAGTGAATATACATATTCTCTCTCTTCCACATCACAGTACTTCAAATATCTAATTAAAAGTATCAGGATGATAGATATTAGTATATCATGACATCATGTAAACCTCCCTAGCTCCATTAACATGCCGCATAACAAAGGCTTTATTCCTTATTTCTCTCTGCTGACCTACCGAGAATCACTCTTCTATGATGGTGTACCCTTTAAAAAATGCCTTTACATAGTCAGAGCATAGAAGGTCTACTTGCTTCTTCATGCCATATTCCTAATAGTTCTTACATTTGCTCAAAATAAACTGTATCAATAAACTAAACTTTAAAACAAAAGTGTTCCTTGTTTCAGACACAAATTTGCAAGATAAGCATCAGCATTAAAAACAAGTAGAAAAGTATGAAGACAAAATACAGGAAGCAACGCCATGCTGTTATGCTGAGCTGTGGGGGACTCAGGT
>NDGM011186961.1:3854-17736 GCA_002564305.1 Octomys mimax
CTCTCAGCTATTCTAACCCAGGGTTCTCAGAATTAGTGCAACAAATAATAATTTATTGCAAGTACTTGATTTGGTCTGAGTTTAAATTCTGTACTATAAGCATTAACCACCCCAATTTCTAAAGGTTCAATTATTTTGACTTGAGAAGCTCTCTGGAGATACAGGGTTGGGAAAACTCTAGTGTCATCAATGCTGCTTCAAAAGCTAATTCTTATTCCACAGAATAAAATATTTATTCCCTAGGGAAGCTAAGGAAGCTAAAGAGCATGTTTAAATTGTCTGACCATTATCACCTTGGAAAGCTTCTGTTGCTTATTCCATTAGACAATTCAGTGATTCAAAGCCACATGTTTTATCCCCAAGTGAAAAGTCCTACATTTCCTCTAAAATTACAAGTATACTGAAGTGCAGAAAATGGCATTCAGAAATTGGCCAAAGGGTTTAATATCAGAGCACTTAGAGCATTTCTGAACTAGTATCAAAATTTTATCTTTCACGAATATATTATCTTTATCAATGTCTTTACATATCATATTTAATTATTCTATTCCATAAGAATTTATTTTTATCCATGATTGATATATCTAATTTACAGTTTAATAGAGCATTTAGGTTGTCTTTTTTTGTTTTGACGCTGAAATAGACACACAATATTCCCTTTTCCTTAATCATGTTTTCCATCACTGAGCCATTCCTACTTATTTCCTATACTGTGGAGAATACTCCTATTTATTTAAAATTAATTCAGTAAAAAGTAGATTTATAAGCTTAGATGAGCTTCTGCTAAATTGTTTCATTTTGTTTTGTCTTTATTTACTACTTCAATACTTGAAACATTTTTTTAAATAGTGTTTTTTTAAAAATACTCCTGGAGTATATAAATAGACAGACAGACAGACAGAGGGCTTCAGCAAAAGATAGTGATATATTACTCCGGGAATCTCTAGGCCCCACTCAAAATTCTAGCTATTCGGAAGTTTAAGGCCTCCTAGAATTTGTGCGAACAATCACTGATAAAATGAAGAAACCGGGAAAAAAAAACTGGACAAAAATTAGTTGTGAGGAATACTGAGGCAGCAACAGGAAGATAATGTAAGAGTACTAATTTTTATTCATTCAAAGAATAAGAAACCATTCTGAGGCCAGATAAATGGTTTTAACACTCAGCAGAAGCAGAATAAACACATTTGCAGTCTCCAGAATAGAATAGAATCATATTCTTTGCAATATCTCTCTTTGCTTCTCTGTCCTCTCTCTCTTTCTCTCTCTCTCTCAGTACTGCTAAATCTTTTACAATGACATACAAAGGTATTTCAACAGTTTCCTTATATAGAATGCAGTGAAATGTCCTGATCACTATCTCATACAGTGGTACACTCATATCAAATCTACTTTCTTTTCTTTTTCTTTTTTTAAATGTATTTGGTTGTAACAGGTCTCACTATGGACCTTGGACTCATAGTAATCCTCCTGTCCTCAGCTCCCCAGTGCTGGAATTACAGGTGTGCATCACTACTCCTACACTCTGTGGCCAGCTCAGCCTACCGTGAGTGCAGAGCTGGTGCAGCATGTGGTGCTGGGGATCGAACCCTCATCCCTGCACTTGCCTAAGCTTGCTTAAGCATATGATTTATTCTGTTGAGCTATCTTGCCAGCCCCTCAAATCTATTTTCAACAGAAATGGGACTTGAGGCAGTATTTTCAGCCTACATGTTATGTGTTTTATAACACATGTAATTCAGAACAATTTCAGTAATCACTGTAGCAGTCTATTTTCTATTGCTGTAATAAAATACCTGAAGTTGAGCTTTATAGAAAAGGCTTATGTAATGTACAAGTTTGGATACTCAACAGCGTGATGCCAACATGTATTGCGCTCTGGTGAAGGCATCTGAACTGTGTCAATCATGGTGTACAGCATGACGGCCAAAGTGCACGTAAGAGGGAGAACCCATGTAGGAAAATAGAGTGTGAAATTGCAGATTTCACACTTTCAATAGCCCTTTTACTAACCCTCTGGAAAGAGCTAACCAGGGTCTCAAAGAATCATATTAATTAGGGTAAACACCACACAAATTCAATCACCTCCACTTAGGTCCCATCTCTAAAAATTTCTACCACTCAACATAGATACAAGGTAGACCAAGTTTCCAACACATGAATCCTTGGGAAATACACTCAACCCATACACAAACTGTAGCAATCACTTTTGTGTAAAACAGAAGACTGTGCAGCAATAGGAAAGAAAGTCAGTACCAGATTATTCTTTTGTAGAGAAATAGAAACTTAGCGGTTCAAAGATGCTTCCAATCAGTCACACATGTAAATACTGCATTGTTTCTCTGTTGTGAGAAACCAAAAGTGTGTAAATAAGGACCAAAGTGCATAATATGTGTTGTGAAATGTGAAGAAAACATGCAAATGAGGAGAGGGCAAAAGAGGGGAGGGGGAAAGGAAAGATGGAAAAAGTAAAACACGTAAGAAGAGAAGGAAAACATGGAAATAAATCTTTTGTGAATGGGGAAGGGAAGAGGAGTTGAAAAGATAAAGGAAAGGGAAAAAGCAAGTTATAGCACACATAGGTACAAGTTCTCTACGATGAATGTGATCATTATGAATATCTAAAACGTATATGCAGGATCGTTTGAATAATTGTACTGCCAATTTCTTTCTTTTTTTTTAAAAAAAAAGAGCAGTTAATGCTTTTTTTCTTTTCATTCTTATTTTTTTCTAATTTCTTATAACTTTTGTTGTGGCTGTTTTGGTTTTTTACCCAATTTTATGGGTTTATATCTGGTAACCTAAACAACTAATTTGAATATAACATCATGCAATACAGCAAGCATTGCTGAATTACTATTAATTTGTTTAATGACATTTTTGTAACACCTTTAATACTTTTTTTACTACTTTATATTCTTTTTACAAATGTACTAATGTCTGCATCTTGTGCTCTAAATAACATCTTGTAACATCTCTAATACATTTTTACTACTTTATATTCTTTTAAAAAATTTACTAATGTCTTCATCTTGTACTCCACAAACACGATATGCAATGTATTCATCATTGAAACTGTCCACTAACTTATTTTGAAACTTCTCATTGCAATTTCTCAATAAAATTAATAAAAATATAATAAAAATAAGTTAAATTAAATATACACAAAGTACTAATATTGTTTAGACAAGATATCATGTCTGCATCTTGTCCTCTGAATAACTACTATACAGGCAACTACTGCAAAAATAATATACAATGTATTAATTATTATAAGAATCTTACTAACCTGTTTTGAAACTGTTTCATTGCTATGTTATCTTTTTTCTCAATAAAATAAATAAAAATTATAAAAAATAAATAAAAATAAAAGATTAAAAATTTATCTTCTTTAAAAGATGAATCCAAGGCCCTAGTCTATAAACTCTTCTTACATGAGTACTACACAATAGTCTAACACACTGTAAAAACACTCTCACAAAACATTCCAGTAGCAAAGGCAACATCATTCAGAATATAACTGCTTCCTGCTATTGCACTAAATCCACTGAAGTCAAATGCATGTGCTATGTAAATTATGATGGATGAACAGTCTTATAGAAAAATATTAATTCTTTTACCTGTGTTTTGGTTCCCAACATTATTCACATAATGGAAAGTTTGCTTTGGAAATTACCTAGGCATCTCCTATGACAAGATTTCTCCCTTCATGGAAACACATAGCAAACATGTGGAATATTATTTTACAAGTATGCTTAAAACATTACATACCCAAATTTCAAAGCATTTCTCTGTTTTAACAAGAAGAAATAAAATGCTTTTTATTAATCTTACTTTGACTAGTCAAAAGCTATACTTGGGGGGGGGGGAGGACTGGTAAGATAGCTCAGATGTCTAAAGCACCTGCTTAGGCAAGCTTAGGCAGGTACAGGGGACCATAGTTCGATACCTGGCACAACATGCCATGTCAGTCCCACCCTCAGGGCAGACTGAGGCAGCCAAAAAAAAAAGGTACACTAAATTCACTGTGATGGAAAAGGATGTCCAAGAGTCTAAATTCTGAAAAGTATACCTCATGATTCATTGTGATCCCTGTTTGGATATCTCAAAGTATCATTTTCTTCAGTTATCTTTTAAAGCAGAGATTATGTTAAAATCTTGTTATTAAAATCTTTAGCATATCCTACCATATACTGTATGGTATTTTTCTCAAATGCTTTGCTGATATATATTTATTACCAACTTCTGGAATTCTAAGTACAATTGGTCAGTATTATAAATCATCTAGATAATTGTTGCTATGTTGTACTTCACCTGGCATTTAAAGTCTCAGATGGACTGTAGGAAATGTCCATTTAGATAAAGTCAGGAGTGAAAAATGAGTAAGTAAGAAATTGGCATTGTTCCCACAGAACTGAGACTTACAAATAGAATTTTTATCACCTTTTAGGACTTTTTTCCCTATAAAGATACATCAAATTCAGCACATCTCCTGAGCACTGCATTAACAAGCAGTGTAAGAATCACATTTGTTCTTTTCAAAGTATGAATTCAAATCTGCTAACCACAGTGACTTGTCTAATGTCAAAGATACAATGGTAGGGCCAGAACATGAAAGTCCTCCTCATAGCACTTGCTCAGTATTCCTTTTACTTCTCATAGTAAAAGATAAGATAGAAGAAACTATGAGAAACCATACTAGTAAAGAAGAATAAATAGCATCTATCAGTTTATACTTGTGGGGTGATACTTCATCTCAACTCAATTATTAGATATGAATCACACTGTAAGGTGTTTCTTGGCACTACCTTCTTCTACTGTAAACAATAAACAAAGACATATGAGCACAAATTATAGTCATCACAGAGCTACTATTTTTAACAATGGATAATTTGGGCTTCTCCTGGATATGGTTTTTATTCATTTTTAGTACATTAAATATTGTTGTCTAAATAGTAGTCATTCAGAGTACAAGATAGTCATGAAATATACCCCAAATAATATCAACACAGGCATTTATTTTCAATCAACTAAGAGAAATTAGCTGTGTAACCATCTTAACTATGGTATGTGTGTCTATTTTTTCCTTTTCCTTTACTTCTTTTTCCCTTTCCCCGTTTATTTCTCATTTCTTTTAAACATTTCTTCCCAAATCACAGCAGATGCAGTATATATTGTATCCTATTTCCTTGTTCAGCTTCTCACACTAGTGACACAATGTGATGTTTACACATGTGGGCCTGATTTATTTCATTAATAAGTATAGTCTTCAGACTATACTCATAACCTATAAAAGGCTCAGGCTGGAAAGATAGCTCAGCAGTCTAAAGCACCTGCTTAGGCAAACAGGCAAGCTCAGGGAGCACAGTTTGGTACCCAGCACAACATGCTGAACAAATCCTGCACCCAGGGCAGGCTGAGCCAGCCACAAAAGAAGAAGAACTATAAAAGTCTCAAATTTATCCTTCTTTTTGCCTCAGTTATACTCCATTGTATAAAAAGCATATTTTTAAAATCTATTCCTTGGCTGATGTGCATTTGAGCTTTCACCCAAGGTTTAGCTATTATAAATTATGCTCCTATAAACATAGGTGCACACATATTGCTGTGGTATGATAGTTTTCATTCTTTTTGGAAGATATCCAAAAAGGGGTACAGCTGTGTTGAATAAGACCTCTAATCCTAGTTTTCTGAAGAATCTCCACACTGATGTCCACAATGGTTGTACCAGTCTACACTCCCTTCAACAGTGGAAAAGGGTTCCTTCTCCCTATAGCATTTGTTATTGGCTGATTTCTTGATTGCAGCCATTCTTTCTGGACTGAGGCAGAATACCAGTGTTATTTTAACTTATATTTCTCAAGTGGTCAGTGGTGTTGAACACTTTTTCATATATTTATTTGCCATTTGTAATTCATCTGAGAAATGTGCATTCACCTCAGGTGCCTACTTTTGCATTTGGTCTTTGAATTTGAGGGTCCTGATTTTTTTCCATTCTCTATATTGTGTTATCTGGACTGGACGATGCTGCCCAGAATTATGATCAAACATTACTCTGGATATTTCTATGAGGATGAGATTAACATTCAAATAGTTGGACTCTTAATAATGCAGTATACCCTCCCTAATGTATGCTAATGTCATTCAATCAGTTGAAGCTTTTAATGTAACAAAAGGCTGACTTCCTCTAAGGGAAGAAATTTTGCTGTAGATAGAGATAAACTGCAACATAGCCCCTCCATACTCTCCAACTGCTGTCTCATCCTGAAGATTCTGGACTTGCCAGCCCCTTTCATCACTTACATATGAAAACATTATTTTAAGGATGAGTACACATGCACCTGAGAACCCTGGCCAACAGGAGGGCACATACATTGCATGGTAATCACTCTTTTGTCTTTGTTAGACCTTCCTTTCCTTAAATTCTTGATTGCTCTACCTGGTTTTATTATAATTTGACTTAGCAAAGAGAAAACACTGTCCCTGGCAGCCAAGAGTTGGTCTGGCCATTCTACCTAAGCCTTGATAACATAATTTTAGTGGACATCAGCTTTAGACATGATCAATGTCCAACTATGATGAATTAAGATAAAGACAAGACCATTCAAAAAAGACCATCCAAATGGAGATAGTCAGGACACAAAGAAATGTCTAAACATCACCTACTTTGCCTCATATAATGCCTAATTTTAGATTGTGTCAGCCTAATATTCTCTGGATATGATTTATGAAGATAAAAATATTTCACTTTCTGACTATATTCATCCAAAGAAAAGCTTGACTCTTTAACTTATCTGAAAACCATGAAATGCAAGCCCAAATCTTACAAAAGCTACGTTTCTAAAAGTTTCTTGCTGAGATGAGTTAGTTCCCTATGTTGTATGCTTTCTTCATGTTACTGAAATAAGCAATAAAATCAATTTGTTCTTGTAGAGCTATTTGGCTATATGCATTGACAGTCATATGTTATTGTATATTCCATGAGTTATCTTACATGATTTTTGAATCAAATCAAGATGACATACAATATTCAAATAGTAGCAATATAAAATGTGAAATTTGAAAAACCATGGTTTTTATACTTTAAACACATGCTCAGGGCTGCAGTGAAATATTTCAGTGTATACATTAGCATCTCATAGCTAAAAACATATTGAACATCACACACACTCGGTAAACTCACAGTTTAGCATATTAACTTAATTTCAAGCACCTAACAGGTATTCTTTCCTAAAGCAAACCATAGTTTTCTAATTATTGTAATTCAGGATCCTGTCAACCTGCTTTAGGAATGAAAGTGCCACTTTTAACCTCCACTTCATGGTGAGTCACAAAAGAAAAAAATATAACATATCTAAAACTAAGTTCAATGTGAAAAAGAATGGAAAGGAACAATCACAAGCTGAAGTGATAAACAGAAAGTACAAACAGGAAAGAACAAAGAAAAATCACAATATGATAGTATTTCAGTAACTCTTCTCTCATTGCTGGGATAAAATACCAAACACCCAAAATTAAGGAAGAAAAAATTTATTTATCCCACAGTTAGTGAAAGTTTAAGTCTGTACTCAGCTGGCTCCAAGTAAGATTGGCATATGGGACACAGCAGCCATCCATGGTGGCAGAAAAAAATAGCAAGAGCAAGGAGAGGGGCAGCATCTCTGATACCTAGCAAGCCTCTCACCTCTTTACAGTGCAATGCAGATTACCTGCCTGAGGTTGGTACATCATCCACACCCACAATAATCAATCACAAACTCCAGAAGATGCCTCATGACTGCATGAGGCTTTGGAGGAACTACTAGACACAAACCATAACATTTTTCCCATGGTCTTTCAAAGACTCATGCACATTCCTCTATGTAAAAGACATTTTAGTCCATCTCTAAGAGTTATCAAAGTCCTACAGTTTCAGCATCACTGAAAAAAGTCCAAATCTCAAGTTTCCTCTAAGATCTAAGACAAACTCAGCTGTGAGCCCCATACAAATGAAAAGTTAGACACTTCCAACATTCAATGGCACAAGAAAAACATTACCATTCCAAAAGGTACACACAGCAGGATACCAAATATTGGGACCAAAGCAAGTTCAAATTCAAAATTAAGGGCCAACATTAAGTCCTGTAGTTCCATGTGGAACATCCAAGCAATCTGTGGAAAATTCGTTTGCTCCATGTGGCTCCACCTCTATGGCTATGCTGCTGGTTGTGTCTCCCATGGCATTTCTCTTGGGCTGGCTTTGCCCCCTCCTTGCAGCTTTTCTCAGGCAATCCATGTTTCTGGCTTTTCCAAAGTTCTGCATTTTCCACTAAATAGACTTCTCACTCACATCTTTACATACTACCCTCCCAGGGCATGTTGCCTGGCTTCCTTGGCCTTCTGAAATGTAGGTAGAAGCCTTATGAACCTGAGAACTCTTGCATTCTGAATGTACCCAAAACCAGTGCTATGTGGGTGATGTCAAGGTCTGCTGACAGCTGAAGCAATATCCAAGTATTCTTCTTTCTTGGCTGAAGGAAAGGAGTTCCTGGATAACTGGGCACTCTGGCTCTGATTCCAAGGAATAAATTCCCTGCCAGAACTTTTCTGGAACCTGGTACGGCCACTGCCACCATTCTGGAATGTGGTGCTGTTTTCTCCAAAGCAAAGTCCCTCCCTCTTGAATTCTAAGGCTGCAAAGGGTGGAAACTTGCCACCTATTATGATGCCCTCAGGCCATCCTTTCCATTCTCTTGTTCCTTCTCCACAGTGGAGATCCTCTCAAGTCTATCTTTGCATTCCACAGATTTATTGGAGTTTACTTTCCAGCTAAAACTCACAAAATTTTAAATCATCCTTCTCAGTTCTTTGCTCTTGATTCTCAACATAAATCTAGCAAAAAAAAAGAAAGAAAAAGCTATGTCACTGCCTCAAAATTCAACTGCCTTGAACTTTCTTTTGCCAGATTAATTAGTTCACTGTGTTAAATCCAAATCTCAGGCAAAGTATCTGGACACAAGCAAAATTCCAACAAACTTTCTTCCAAGTGTTATACACATCATCTGGAGTCCACTAACCAATGCAGTCCTTTTTTCCAGAAGAAAACTCCCCAGCCTGGTCTTTACAGGAAGGATTTCTATCAGACTTCTGGTCTTCTGAGCTCTGAGTAGAATCTCCCATACAGAACAACCAAGCTGTTTCAGCACTTCTTTTGGAGGTGATCTCTCTATTCCTTTTCTTTCTCTTACTATAAGCCATTCCCAAAATCTCATGACCCTCACAGTCATGTTTAGCCACAGCAATAGCCACACTTCTCTGGTACCATATTCTGACTCAGTTACTCTTCTCTCTTTGTTGGGATAAAATACCCAACACCCAAAATTAAGGAAGAAAAAGCTTATTTATCTCATAGTTACCAGAGGTTTCAGTCCATACTCAGCTGGCTCCAAGGCAGGGTGGTACATGTCAGAGGGCAGCAGTTCATGGTTAGCAGAAGGCAGCAGAACAGCAAGAGCAAAAGGGAGGAGAAGCAACTTATGTTACATTCAGGCTGCCCAGGTTGGGTACAGTACTCACACCCATAACCTCAGCAGCATTCACACCCATGAGTGGATTATGAATTAATCATAAAATCTAGAATTCCACCCCATGACTGCATGAGTCTTTGGGGGGAGGCAACAAGACACAAACCACAACATTCTCCCCTTGAACCCCCAAAGACTCATACACATCCCTTTATGCAAAAGGCATTTTAGTCCATCTTGAAGAGTTGCCACAAAATCCCAATAGTTTCAGCATTGCTAAAAAGCCCAAGTCCCAAATCTCCTCCAAGATCAAAAGCAAACTCTTAGTTGTGAGCCCCTACACAAATGAAAAGCTAGATACTTCCAACATTCAAACGCACAAGATAAACATTACCATTCCAAAAGGTACACAGAGCAGTATACCAAGCACTGGGACCAAAACAAGTCCAAAATCCAGAAGGGCCAACATTAAGTGCTATTGTTCCATGTGGAACACCTGAAGCAATCTGTGGCAAGAATAAACTCCAAAAGCCTTACACAGCTCTGCCTCTATGATATTTGTGGTGATAACTCCAATGTCTCTTTTCTTAGGCTGGCTTTACTTGTTTCTTGCAGCTTCCCTTAGTTGATCCATGTTTCTGGCTTTTTCAAACTTCTGGGATTTTCACTGCCTGTTAAGCTTCTCACTCTCTACTTCACACACTGCCCTCTCACAGGCACACTGCCTGGCCTCTCAGGCCACATGAAATCGAGTTGGAAGCCTTCTTAATCTCAGAACTATTGTATTCTGCCTGCACCTAAAACCAACACCATGCAGATGATGCCAAGGTCTGCATCCAGCTGGAGTAGTAGCCAGTCATCCTTCTCTCTTGGCTGTTGAGTGCATAGATTTCTGAACACACTGACCCTGATTCCTAGGAATAAATTCTCCATCCTGGCACCATTCTGGAACATGGTGTGGCCACCACCATCATTCTGGAAAATGGTACATTGTGTCTTTTTCCCCAAGGCAAAGTCCCTGACCTTTGCAATTCTTAGTCTGTAAAGAGTGGAGACCTGCCATTACCTGTAATGCCCTCAGGCTATCCTTTCCATTCTCTGGTTTCTTCCCACAATGGATATCCTCTCAACTCTATCTTTACATTCCACAGCTTTATTGGAGCTTCCTTTATGGCCAAACTCACAACATTCTAAATTATCCTTCTGGGGTATATGCTCTTGACTCTCAACATAATTCTGACTAAAAGACCCCCAACAATAGCCATGCTACTGCCTCAATATTTGGCTGCTTTTAAATATCTTTTTAAAGATTAATTAGTTCACCATGCTTAATCTCAATCTCAGGCAAAGTCTCTGGACACAATCAAAATGCAGGCAGACTTTCTGCTATGTCTTAACACAAATCCGCTGAAGAGGAACAAACAATGCAGTCCTTCTTCCCAGAAGAAATCTCCCCAGCCTAATCTTTGCATGCAGGATTTCTATCAACCTTCCCCTCTGAGCTCTGACCAGAATTTCCGATACAGAGCATCCAAAGCTGTTCAGCACTTCTTTTGGAAGTGACCTCTTCAAATCTTTCCTATCACTTCCCGTAAGCCATTCTCCAAAGCTTGTAATCCATATGGTCAGGCTTAGCCACAGCAATGACCCCACTTCTCTGGTAACAAATTCTGTCTCAGTTGCTCTTCTCTCATTGCTGCAACAAATACCTGACACTCAAAATGAAGGAAGGAAAGATTTATTTAGATCATAGTTACTGAAGGTTTCAGTTCATACTCAGCTTATCCCAAGGCATAGCAGTACATGGCAAAGACCAACCATTCATGGTGGTGGCAAATAACAAGAGCAAAATGGAAACGTAGCAGCAACAATGGCAGCACGGAGACAGTCTGTATCTCTTATGCTGCATGCAGGCTATCAGCCCAAGACTGGGTGCAGTACTCACACTCATAATCCCAGCAGCTCTCACACCCATAATCCAAATAGGTCTTGAATTAATCACAAACTCTAGAAGTTCACCCTATGACTATATGAGGCTTTGGAGAGACAACTAGACACAAACTGCAACACCCAGCTTAGTGCTGTGAGACAAAGTCTAGGCCATAGTATGTTTGGAGATGAAAGAATCAAGCAGAGATACTGCCTTGTGAAGAGATGGAGCCAAGAATTCATGAAAGGTAAAATGTCTGGAGCTCACTGAACAGAATACCAGAGAGGACCGGAGGGCACAGGAAACAATCTTGGAATCAGCTGAGTCCCTCCTGGATATTCATGACACTATTGAGTGGAGTGTGCATCAGGTCACTTTTGGAAGATGGAAAAGAATCATTCACAATTATTAGCAGGGATAGTATCTTGTTTTGTTATTTGTATTCATGTGGTACTTAAGATAATGGTCTTACAAGCCAGACAAGAAAATATGGCATTTTATGAGGCACTGGATATAGTATTCAAAACTTTTCTAATATCTAAAAATCCACAAAGATTTTGGGGAAAAGAAATAAAATTATTTTTCTTACAATTTTATTTGTCTTCTCAAAAGTCAACCTCTGATTTTTTCTTCATTATGAATTCAATTTTGCTAAATTTTTAGAGTACAAGGTAATATTCTAATTATACACTAGTATTGGAATTTCACCTTTTTTGGGTGTTGGATATATTTATAATTTCTATAAACATTTCTTCCCTCTTTTATGAGACAGATATATGTCACTCTGATATAGTATAATCCCTTTTAAGTCTTGCATTTCAGTTTAGAGAACCAGGAGTAAAACAGAATTTAGGCCAATGTTAATTTTTTCCATTAGTGATGTCCATAAATTGGAAGGTATTTTCCTCTGGCTGAATAGAAACTATTCTCAGTTTTCATTGAAGTGCTGCTTAATTCTTTTAGGTGATTCTTCATCTGACTCCAGGCAGATTTCTTACCTGAGCACACCTACAGGAGATGCCTAAACAATGCTGCATATCAAGCCCTCCCTTCTCTGGTACTCTGTTGTGTTAACAGAAGCCATGTTGGGCTCTATGGACTTCCAGTTATTTCTTCAATAGGATGAATTCACCAGCTTCTGTTTGAGTTTTGGCTCCCTGTGTTGTGACCTCAATTCCAAGCAGGAAGCTGGCACAATTTACAGGCTCAACTCAAGTGTTTAAATCTCCTCATCATCATCCCTTGTTGCTTGTTGTCTAAAGTCTTGGAAATATACTTCATATATTTCTAGCTTTTTTCAAGTTTGAGCCTAGTCCCTATAACTCCCTGTCCACTAGACACAAAAGCTGCTAGACTGAAGTTTTAAAATTACCAAATTCTATTCACACCTAGGCAAAGAATTCAAATATTATGTAGCATGTACTGATTCTGCCCAAGTAATTTATTTATTGGTGAAAGAAGCTGGATGACTAACAAAAGCAGGAGTTAATACTCAATATTTTTTCACTTATACATAATTAGGGGCAGAGAAGTACTCTTTCCGTTAATGGCATCTCAATCTGCTTATACTTCTATTTCCTAAACTGCCACAGCCTATTAACCTCCCATCAGCTGCATGAAAGGAAAAATGGTTCATGAAATGAAGCGACTGGGTAGGTCTCATTTGGTATAGATTCTTTTTTTCTGCCTTGAGGACAGGATTACAAAAAATAACTCTGGGAATCATTCAGGGATTCAGAGTCTCTGAACAGTGTTCAGTTGTGTCTCCCTTTAACTGCTGCTTTATAGACTTTATATTGTACTTGGATTTAAGTTCATAGAGGTTTTAATAAATGTAAACCCCATGAGCTCAAAAAGATATCCAAATCTCTACAACTATAATTGTCCTTTATTTGCCTTTTCTCTAAGGAATGTTAGCACACACCATCTCATAACGTTTCAACCCCATTTAGCTTAATAAATATTTATCAAGAGTCTACTATGACAAGTCACCCCGTGAGATACTAAGTGTATAATGCATGAAACCAAAAACAGTCTCATGAAATAATGAATTATGCAATCTACTGAGGAAAAGGGCAACACAAATGGACCAATCATGAAGGGTTTAAATACAAATTATGTTGTGTACTGTCAGCAAAATTAACAAAGGCTATGCTAGACAATAAAAAGGCAGGTAATTGTATTAACATATGGAAGTCTCACCTGTGACATTAATCTGTAAAGTGACCTATAGAATAGGATTAATACAAAGAAGAGTAGACAGAATGATATGTTTGTGCTATATTAAGAAAGAAAATAACTCGGCTTGTCCAAGAAATGAAATGAAGCCACCATATCTGAAATACACTGAGGAAGATGAGTTTAAAAGATAATCAAAAAATCCCACTATTGGGCTGGGGAGATGGCTCAGTGGAATAAGCGCTTCCCTGGCAAGCGCAAGGGCCTGAGT
>NDGM011186963.1:0-13392 GCA_002564305.1 Octomys mimax
GAGGCCTCTTCTGGCCTCAGTTTTCTGTATTCTGACTTGTCCTTTTTTCTCCACCTTCTCACTTAATGTCCTGGATATCAGTTTGTATCTGTTTCATTCATTCTAGTTCTTTCATGTATTGTTCATTCAATGTTCCCTTTATTTTCCTATTCCCTTCTATTTTTTTTAATCTGTGTTTTCCTTAGGTGTATCTAGCAATTCTGTCATTCTTTTTCCCTGAGAGATTATTTATGATCTGATTTCCTCCATCTCCTAATGGAGTTGTTTCTTTGTTTCACTTGCTATCATCTCAGCCACTTGATATGTGTGACTTCCAATTTCTTCTATGACCTTACCTAATGGACTTGTTTAAGATGGGCTAGGGGTCTGAAATCGACTTTTGTTCCTTCCTTCTGTCTTTTTTTGCAGTGATGGCAGGTGGACAGGATTAAGGTTAGCAAGGCTCTCCAGAGTGTGAGAAGGCAGTGTAGGTACGCCAAAGCTCCTGCCATATGGGGTTCAATGTGTTTTCTACCTAATTAAGGAAATTGGCAAGCTGCAGCTGAGGAAGGATCCAATGATGATGAGTGCAGGCTGAAGACATTCAAGGCTCCCTAGATGATGGATTGGCACAGGGTAGTGCTCTGCAAGGCTCCTGCAAGTTGCCATGGTACTCAGGACTCCCTGGCGGTCTTAGGGTGAAGAGAAGTGGCTGACCCATCAAACACCTGTGGGAACGCTGCCGGGGCAGGGCTGAGGTTGTGGAGTCTCCCGGATAGTCTTCAGTCTTGAGGGCGAGGGGGCGCAGCCTCAATCAGCAAACTCCAGCGGGAAAGCTGGGAGGTGGGGTACCTCTCTGCTTTGGTCAATGCTGCATCATCTTCCCTACACTCCGAAGCACTATCCCACCATATATAGAGCCATGGAAGTGTCTGGCAAATAAGCAAATGAATCTGTGAATGAATGAGGAAAACCAAATTGTGAGATGGAGCTTTCACTTATTAAATCTCTAGAAAGAAAACCGTCATTATGTACATTCAGAATTGGAAAGCTAATATGAAAACAGAATTAAGTAAACATTACAAATAATTATGTGCATTTTAAGTGGCTTACGACAGTTAACAATAGTCCTAATTCTAGAATTATGATAGTTCGGTTGGTGGTAGTTACCTTAAAGGCAAAAATGGCTCAAATGCCAAAACAAAGGGGCAAATGCCAGCATGTGTATGTGTGTGTGCATGTGTGTGTGCGTGTGCGTGTGTGTGTGTGTGTATATATGTGTGTATGTGTGGGGGTAAAGGAAAGAGAGCGAGAGAGAGAGAGAGACAGAGACAGAGACAGAGACAGAGGGAGAGGGAGAGGAAGGGAGACAAAGAGACAAAAAGACAAAGGGACAGAGAAAGAACAGAGAGAGAATTATTTGGAGAAAGAGAATAAAAAATTTTCTTTGTGCTTTTGGAATGGCTTTGTAAATTTACAAGTGAAATGCTAAGTATGTATGGTTTAAATCTATAAACCAACTTTCCCAACATTCTCCTAAATTGTGCTTTCACTTTCCCTAAATGCATAAATGCCCATATTTTCCCAATATACATGCTTCTTCCACAGACATAAAACTGGTCTATGATAATGAGAGCTGGATGAAAACATAGTCACGAACACATTTTCAGTGTTCTCATCCCTGTAGTGTGCAGCTATGTCACTCAACATACATGCAACTATTCTTGAATTCCTTACTTGAAAAGGTATTGAAAAATTCTAAGAAATTAAAAACATGGGTGCTATCTATATTGAGCATATGATTATGATCAGGTAAACAAGAAACAGTACCTGCTGGCAAGGATGTACGAGGAAAGGAACCTTTGAACACCATTGGTGGTAATATAAATTAGTATAGCCACTGTAGAAATTGATATCAAGGATTTTCAAAGCCCCAAAGCAGAAGAACACTTGATCCAACATTTTACCTCCACTCAATATCTTCCTGAAACATTTAAGGTTAACATACTACAGAAATTCTTGCATACTCCTGTTTATTGTGCATTGTAATTCACAACAGCTAGCTAGGGAAACAGCTACATTATCAACATTATCAACTGGTAAATAGATTAAAAAAAAACATTATTTGTGTGTGTGTGTGTTTTATTTATCCATAAAAAATGAAACTTGTCATTTGCATAAAAATGGGTAAAATTGGAGATCATCATGTTAATTGAAATAAATCAAACTGAGAGAGACAAGTATTGCATGTTTTTTCTTGTGTTAGACAACAGAAAGAAATCCTTGGAAGTAGATAAAATGTCAGGGGCATGATGAAGAGGGAAATTGTCAAAATACTTTACATGCATGTATAAATATGTAAATGAAGCCCTCTAGTCTGAGTAACTAACGTGCATGAATGTACAAAAGGAAAACACAAACTTTACAAACACAGTAGCAAACAACATACAGGAAACAATTTTAATTTTGAATAAGAAAAGTACAAAGAGGAAAGCACAGTATTCACATGAAAAGTTATTATTAAACCCACAACAGGACTGTTATACCTTACATATACAAAAAGGAAATGTATTAACTCAGCCAGATAAACAAGGTGAGAAACTAGAGAAAAAGCATGTATGAGTGCAGCCATTTGCATGTGTGTATATATACTTGTAAAGATAATGCACAGATTACATAATAACCAGTAGGAGACTGGAAATAAAATCGCCTACTCTGGGCTAGCCAGATAGCTCAGTGGACTAACAGTACCTGCTTAGGCAGAGCGCAGCGGCTGGGTTCGATCCCACGCGTGCCCTGCCAATCCCGCCTGTAGCTAAAAGCCTAAAATATATCAAATGAAATAAACTTGAACGTCATCTTGTAAAAATAAATCTAATTAAATAGTAGGCACTAATTAAAAAAAAAAAAGACTGGGCATGGTGGCACATGCTTATAATCTCAATACTTGGGAGGCTGAAAACAGGAGAATCAGTATGAGTCTGATCTACTTAGTACAACATGTGCACCCTGTGAACTCTGTCCTAATACAGAATAAAAAATGACCATCCCTCCCCATTCTACCATTTTCACCTTTTTCTGTTTGGAGCACACAGTATAGAGCTCACCTCCCCTGTTTAAATTATATCCTCAGAATAAGGAAACACAAGCTTAAGTGTGTAGAGGTAGAGTTTTTAGTACATTGAGAAAAATCAACTTATTTCTCTTCCCAGCTTGATAGCCAGAATATCTTACACCAATCCTTGAAATGTGCCTTTCCATAAGCAAAGGGTTACCATTAGTCTCTTTTTCCCTCTTCTCAGATCGATTGCTGTTCAGTTCACAGAAGGGAAGAAATCATTCCTTATTCAGGAAATGGAAGTTGCTTTTGTTCATTTCACAGAATGGCTAATTTAGGTTAGAAATCTTATCCATTTCTGACTTTGGTTACCTCTTTCACAGGCTCAGCACATTCCCAGCTGCCTATTTCATGAAGCCAGCATGGATATTCAGAGAAATTGGCCATCACATATTTCATATTCTTGGACTGCCATGCTCATCAGAAAGACAATACTGGATTGATTCCAATCGTCAGGTAACTTTTAGTAGTATGATGTATCAGCAGACACTTGAGAATCATTTATCAACCTTGAATTCAAATTACAGCAATATCAGTGCAAGGGCATTCTACACAGAGACAAGATGTACTTTGTGAGGTACATTAAAAATGATATTAAAGCAAGGGCCTGAGTTCAATCCCCAGTTCCACCAAAAAAAAAATGATATTAAAAAGTAACAGAAAGAACATAGTAAACAGAACTAAATAGATGTTCCTATTCCCATAATGATACTATTCTTCAAAATTAGAGTGGAACTATTTTTCTAAAATTGTACTTGTAGTAGTTTAGAAGAAGAGATAGGAATCACATGGCTTCTTCACGCCTTATTTTTGACCCTTAAGACTCAGTAACAACATTTGTATGGACGTAACTACTGCACGTAGAAAGTAAAAGGGAGAATCATTTCAACTGTGGTCTTTAGAATTCTACTTCATGTTTTCTGAAAGATACAATACCTTCACAGTGCTTAGCTGTCAAGTATGACAAATCTGTAAACTTCCACTTGCAGAAATTTCTTCATGCAAAGTTATAAAGACCTATTTGAAACTATATTTAGACAAATACTCTGTTATTTGAACAGAAACATATATGGTAAATATCAAATGAAAGTCATTAACGTGATCAGATGTTTGCTAGATTAACTGAACTATATAACATAAATAAGAAACAAGAGTGAAACAGCCCCAATTCACAAGAGACTTCTATTAAAGAACTTAAAACTGATGTCTTGATAATATATTCACTTATATTAGTCCTTGCTAAAGCAATAAAATTTCCATTAAATACTGACAATGCATAAAGACTTTGCAAGTTGCCATGGGGTATATGAAGATTCATACATGTATATTACTAAATCCTGAAGCATTTATATATGTTCTGAATTTTCAAGAGGAAAATATTTGTTTATTCTCCTACCTTACTCCAAGACTCTTTTGCTACAGAACAGGAAACTGCATATGAGATAATACATTAAAACATGATAATACCATCATTGCAGGAAAAAGTCATACTGGGGTAGAAACCCCTATCACAATGGAAGTTCTTCATAAAATAAAATATATATGATAAAGTATGATATGACTATGAGTTGTATCAGCAGAGAATTTGATCTAAGATTCTCCATAGATCTAATTTGTGCCAAGTTGCTTTATTAAAAATGTAATAGTTGAACTCAATTTATATCCAACCTTTCTCACTTAAATTATGTCCAGAATTCTTCTAACAATAATGCATTGTAAATGTTATGTGTGATCATTGATTGTGATTGTCAACTTGATTGGATAAGGAGATACCTCACAGAGTAATAAACACATTTCCTTGTGTGTCTGCGAGGGTATTTTCGGGCATAATTGGTGTACAGGCCAGCAAATTGAAGGTGGAAGAACTGTCTGAATTGTATGTGCCTTATCCAAAACATTTGCAATCCAAAAGGAATGAAAACAGATGGATGGAATCAGGCAGTATTTGAACATTTCCATTCGGTTTCCTCTGGGGCATCTTTTGCTATGGTAGTGATCTGTGGAGATCAGACTCCAGCTTCTTCAGTCACTCAATGTGGACTTACACCACTGATTTGCCAGGGACCTTCCGAGTCTTCAGGCTTGGGTTGGTGCAGTGTCCTTGCTCCCTCTTATTCCTGGCTTGAGTTTTTTTAATAGAGCAACTATTTTATCCTCTGTTTACAAAGCTGCAGATGGCCAAGGTAGGCTTTCCCACCTCTGCTCCTGGAAGCCTGCCTAATAAGTCACTGTGGCATCATCGTGTTTATTTTTCTGTTGATTCTGCACCTGTGGGAACCTAACCAATATCCCACATGAGTACTACTTGTATATTAACTAGTAAATGACAAAAACATTCTGTAAACAGAGTAAAAATGCCATTTCTCAAAATACTGTTCTACCTGGAATTGTTTGAATCACTGGACGCAGGATCCACAGATTCAGAGGAATCATTGCACTTGGAAGATGTGAACACAATTAGAGCCACAAACCTGGAATGTAACAGAAATACATACGATGAACATAAAGATTAACTACAACTGTAACACGATGGCCAGATTTCTTTTCTGCCCTTCATCTCCAATTCTCTATCTTGCCTCAGATGGGACAGGTACTCCAAAGGCAAAGAGCCCGTATTAATTTAATTCTTTATGAAGTAATTGAAAAAGGAGAGAAAACATGTAATTAATGATGTAATGACCAGCGATTCCTGGCCAAAATAAGAGCACTTTTAGAATTGAAGTTTAGCTAATGAATTTCTCTTACGAAAGCAGCTATTGCCCAAAAATAGCTATTGTCTACTTACCTGGCTCAAGTTGGAAAGGCAGCTATTAGTAGACAGAAGCTGGACCTGGGACAGATATAAAGGAAAGGGAAATAAATATCTGAATCTATCTGGGATTGTCTTTTCTCAAAAAGAAGAACGAAGAGGACCCCTTAGCACGGCAAAGCTGATTTGGGACAATGGCTTTACCCATTAATGGAACACAACAAAGCAAATCTGTGAGCAATTCCAGATTTATAAGTTTCAAATATGCAAAAGAAAAATAAAACTATTGGAATACTTGCTGAATTCATGCACCTACAATATTTAAATGGCAATGGAATACCCATCTCTGAAAAAAGTAAACAAAAAAGGGGATATAAATGAAGGACCATTTTGTAGTGAAATATATATATATATATATATATATATATATATATATATATATCTGTATCTACAAAATAGAATAGATATACAGCTACTTTCTCTTAGGTCAATGAGAAGAAAGTTTGGAACTAAGAGTGTTTATACAAGATATCATGTCTGCATTTTGTACTCTGAATAACTACTACAAAGATAACAATATGCAATGTACTAATTATGGTGACTGTCTTACTAACCTGTTTTGAAACTGTCTCATTACTATTTCTTTGTCAATAAAATTAACAGAAAAAATAGACCCAACCAAACTTTACAAAAGGCAACATGAGATTCCATCAGATTGTAGTGGATACACTAGAGCATACGATGAGAAAAGAAAATTGCGTAACTTTAAAAGATGATTTAAGGGCTTTTAAATTCTTCATAGTTCTTGATTCTTCCATTTTATTTCTCCTATTTATATGCTATTGTACTATCACAATATGTTTTGAGTTATTGCTTAGTAAACAACAGATATGGGCATAACTTGCCTATCAATAAGAACATAAAACTGAAGGGAAAGCACAAAGCCACACAGAAGAGATGCTTTTGCACAAAACTGACACAAAGTTGGAGTTCATCTGAATGACATTAAGGTATTAATTGTAACTCTCAGGATAATCACTAAAGGTAACTATAAGTTCTAATAAAAGAAAGAAAAGAATGACAGTGGAATGCTACCAACTATGCTTATTCAAAAGCTGTTATAATGCATATAGAAAATGAACAGTAGCAGAAGTAAATCTTATGTAAGTTATATTAACTGTAACTTATTAAATATTTTTTAAAATGCAAAAAAGTAGAAAAGATGTAAAAATTATCCAGTGAGAGGCACATATTTGTTTCAAATATGAGAGAAAGGGAAAATAGATGAAAATATATAAAATGAAACTGATAACTAAAGACAGATGGAGTGACTATACGAACACAAACAGAAGAATTTTTAAACAAAAATGAATGTACAAATATTTTATATATAGTTAATAACTATAAATATACATATAGACTTTATAACAGATAAACAGAACATATGGAGCAAAAATTGTCAAAATGAAAAGGAAAGACAATTCAACAATAATGCAGATTTTATTGCTTTTATTAATGCACAGGAAAAAAGTGACATCAGTTCAATAAGAAAATAGAAGACTTTGTCAACACTATAAACCTACTGGAACAAATAGATATATATTCAGAACTCTACCCAATAGAACCACAACACACACATGTTCATAAGTACCAGTAAAATAATCTCCAAATTTGACAGTGTATGTATTAGTCCATAATGCAACTGTTAATAACTTTTTAAGAATGTTAGAGAACAGAAACATATAAAATATATTAAGTGACAGTTTTTGAATGAAGTTAGTAAAAAATACCACAAAAAATCTGGGATAGATACAAATATGTGGACATTAAATAACACATTCCTGAAAGGTAACCAGACATTGAAGTACAAGGGATATTAGAACACATTTTGAGATCAAGGAAATCAATACACAACTTTAAAAAAATTAAATGAAATTTAAGTAAAACAAAGCTCAAAAGAAGTTTTAAAGCCTCAAATATCATTATATTAAAATAAAACTCCCAAACAAATAACCTAGCATTCAACCTACATAAGCTTTCTAATTGCACTGTAGAAAGAATCGAATAAGTTCAAAATAAGCAGAGAAAAGAATGGTACAGTTCAGGGGAGGAATCAGTAAAATAGAAAGCGATCACAGAAAAATTATATGCAAGTAAATGTTGGTTCTGAGAAAAAATAAAAACATAAGACTTTAGTTAAATTCATAAAAGGCAGAGAAGTCTCTAAGAAAAAGAAGTTAAAAGTGACAAATAAATATTAAAATTACAGAAGAAAATTCAGTACAAATAAATAACATGAATAACTTTTCACCAAAAAATACCCAGATAAGATAGAAAATTTGAATAAAATTAGAAAAATCTGAAAAGACTTAAACCACTGAAAGTAAGTCGAGAAGAAATAGAAACCTGAACAGAGTTACAAGTACAGCAAGTTAAAGAGGAATGAAAAAATAATTGAAAAATCCATAATCAGATGGCTTTTCTTATGAACTCTGCCAAGCATTTAAAGAAAAATCAACACCAGTATTGTATAAGGCATTTCATAATTGGAAAGGAGGGGAACAATTTCACATGCTAACCTCATGTCAAGACATAGCAATACAAATAACACTAGAAAATAGTATTCTTTATGATCAATTTGCCAATTTTTCCAACAACATACTAGCCAACCAAATCCAGCAATAAAGGAATTGCTGTGTATGCCACAACCAGTTGAGATGTATCATTTTAATGCAAGGTAAGGCATTTCAAGGCACTGAAGCCACTTATCACAGCGCACACTATTTATAAAATAAAGCTGACCAATGGACTGATTGTTGCACAAAACATGTTTGACAACATCCAACACTTTGAAAATAAAAAAGACTGAATCAACAGCGATAAATGGTAATAAATGGTATCTGTCATAGCTAAACTTGGCCATTTGATTAAGGCACACTTGTGGATCTGTCTCAGGGGACATGGAGGCACGCTCTTGGGATGGCACTTTATAGGTTCCCCAACTCCATCCTCGGAGACACTTTTCCCTTGCTCCAATCCCTGGATACAACAAATCAAGCAACTTTGTTATGCCACATTCTTCTATCAAGAGGCTTTTGTCTTGGAGCTGGACTGCATAGACTAAACCCTCTAAAACCAAAAACAACAACAATAAAAACCTTCCTTTAAATTGTATTAGGTAAGGACTGGTGAGATAGCTCAGTGAACTAAGCACTTGCTTAGGCAAGCGAAGGGGTCAGGGTTCAATGACACATGCCATGCTGGCCCCACTCCCTGATTGCGCTGAGCCACTTATGGAGCCTGGGCATGGTGGTGCATGCCTGGAATCCCAGTACAAGGGAGGCTGAAAATAGGAGGATGGCTACAGATCCGAGATCCGCAGTGAGATGCTGCACATGCACGCGCCGACTAACACACGCATTCCTAAAATAAGTACATAAATAAATAGTATTAATTAATCTGTCCCAATGGAATGCTAACACAACATCTACAAAAACTTCACAGCTAAAATCACATTATGAAGTGAAAAGGTGAGCTAGCCCTCATTGTGAGCAAAACAACTAAGATGTTTCCTCTTGCCACATCTATAGAACATTATTATACTGCGCATCATACCTCGTGAAATCAATTAAGAATTTTAAAAAATGAAATTAGATTTTGAAAATTGAGAATTAAAATTGTCTATTCAGAAATGACATGGTCTTGCACGTAGACAATCCTAAGGAATCCATAAAAAACTGTTAGAGCTAAAAGTGATTTTCAGCAAGGTTTTAGGAAACTACATCAAGATTAAAAAGACTTGCATTTCTAGAAATAGTACTAAACCATGTGTAAATGATATTAGGAAAACAAGAAGCTTTTGTACAGTGGAGTCTGGATGAAATATTTGTTTCTTTACTATGCTTGATTCTTTTTCTTTGGGTTTCCCATAAGGCCTATGACACTGTAGGTAGCTTGGAAATTTGGGGAACGCTTAGCAATGTTGCTCCTCCTCCTGGTGGCTGCTAGAAAAGTTGGAAGTAAAAGGGCTTTGAGGCCTGCGTCGCAGGTGGGAGACCTTGGCATGGAGTCTTGCAGCCTGGCTCCCTGTAAGTTATTTGCGAGGCATCCAGGGCTTGGCAAAGAAACCTCTTAGGATATAGGCGGTAGGAGAGTGAGGTGGCTGCTGGCTCCTGGTGAACACCAGAGGCAAAGGCCAGGGGATGTCAGAATGTCCCTTTTAAAAGACTTTCCCAACCTTGCCACCTCTGTGCTTCACTGGCGAGAGGAGAGGGTGCTCTCTGAGGCTGGTATGGCCCCTGATGTCCCCATGACAGATCAGCATTCCCCAGCGCCAGCCCTCAACTCTGCTCCCCTGCGCAGGTACAATGGGCGCTGCTGCTCGCTTCCGCCACCTGCTGGTGGAGAGCGAGTTCCGCCATACTCAGCCATCCCCGGGATGCTCAAGGCTGCAAAGCTCAGCTTCTCCTGTTTTTCTGTGGCAGCACAAGAATGGGATGCTGACACCACCGCGCCTCTACGGTGCACCTCAAGTAGGGAAAGAAGATGTGGGAATCTGGCAGCAGCAAACTGCCAGCTACCCCTTTTACCCAGCTCACATTCTCGTGGTAGCCAGCACTCCCGCAAGGTTCCCACTCAGCTCTTTTTGTAGACATCTGGCTCCAGGCAGCCAATAAATACATAAATATATTAAATAAATAAACTTAAACTTTTTGATTAAGAAAATTAACTTGCAGTCTCAGAACACATCTCCACAGCACCTCACCTAGGGCTCATCGCTGAGCTGTGCCTAGGAGTAGAGAGTAGGCTCTGCTCTGGCAAAGGGCACCAGCAAAGTTGTCTTAATCACTTCTCCTTCCTTCCCCCCTTTCCTTCCTTCCTTCTTTCTTTCCTTCCTTCCTTTTTTATTTCCTTTCTTTCTTTCTTTCTTTCTTTCATTTCCTTCCTTCCTTTTTTATTTCCTTTCTTCTTTCTTTCTTTCTTTCTTTTTTTTTTTTTTTTTTTTTTNCCCAGGCTGGCCTCCTATGCAGAGTGATCCTCTTGCTTCAGCCTCCAGAGCACTGGCATTGCTTAGTTTCTTTTCTGTGATTACTGAGACAAAGTTCACAACATCTAAAGCTAAAGAAGGAAAGGCTTATTCACCTCCCAGTTTGTAGCAATTTCAGTCCATGCATGGCTGGCTCCAAGGCAGGGTAGCACATGGCACAGGGGCAGTGGAAAACAGCAAAGGCAACAGGAGCAAAAGGAGGAGCAGAGCAAGCCTCCTTTCCTCCCTCATTCTGCTTGCCAGCTACCTGCCCACACTGTTCCTGTGCCATCTTCTTCCACAAACTCAGGATGTTTGCAAAGTGAGGATATTGGCCCCTGCTGAGTCACTTAGTTAAGCATTTAAACATCCCAATTCTCAAGTTGACACTCTGGACCAACCATTTCAAAAGGAAATGCCAGGGGTGGAAGTGGTGGTTTCCTGTGGCATTTTCCTTCACCCTGGTAGTGACGGGCAGGTGAAAGAGTGGGTTGTGGGTTGAGTCTTGGGACCAACATCAGAGTGTGTGTGTGTGTGTGTGTGAATGTGTGAGGTTTTATTTTATTATATATTGTATGCTTTTAAATTATGTTGCCACAATAGCCAGACAGTTGCATGAAAAAGCTAAGTTAACTAATGATCTAACATATGCAAAAACTCAAATTCCAATACAACAGAGAGAGAGAAAGAGAGAGAGAGAGAGAGAGAGAGGCAGAGAGAGAGCCATATACATACTCATATATAACAAAAGAATTAAAGCTATAAAATTCTTAAAAGTAAATACAGGCAAAAAAAATCTTTGAAATAGGTAATAGTTTCATATATATGATTTCAAAAGCAAAAATATATAAAGGATGCTACATAAATTGAAGTTCATCAAAATTAACTATTTGTGTTTCAAGAACATCAACAGGGGAATTAGAAGATAAAAAGAACAATAGAAGAAAATTATTTACTGAAACAAAATGTTGTCGAGAAGTGTTCATTAAAATCATGAGAAATATTTGGAGTTCTAAAACCCAATTCACTCACCAGACAAAATTCTGCTGAAGATTTGGAGCATGAGGAAATCTTAGTTATTGCTTATGGGAATGGGGAATGGCACAGCCACATTGGAACATCTTTTGTCAGTTACTTAAAAATGAAATGTTCGGGCTGGCGAGATGGCTCAGTGGTCTAAAGCACCTACTTGGAACAAGCTTGGCAATGCACAGGGACCACGGTTCAATCCCCAGCACCACATGCCAGCCAGTCCCGCCTCTCTCTCTCTCTCTCTGTCTCTCTCTCTCTGTCTGTCTCTCTAAATAAATAAATAAATGTTTAAAAAAAATGAAATGTTCACATACTACATGATCCAAAATTATCACTAGTTGGTATTTGCAAAAGATCTAAAACCTTTCACCTTCACAAAATCCTGTGCATTGATGTTCATAGAAGTTCTATTCATAATTACCAAGCTGGGAATCGAACACTATGCCTTTCAGTAGGTGATTTAGTACATTGTGATATATCTAGACAGTGAGATAATACTCAGCACTGTGGACTCATAGAATAACATGGACAAAGACTTGGGGAGTGGTTCAGAACTAGAATACTTGACTGGATGAAAAAGTCTCAAGACCCAAACTGCAGCATGCGAAAAAGAAGAAACACTACCTAATGAAAAAGGTCAACCTGAACTGTGTGTTTCTAACTACGTAAGACATTCTAACTGGCTGACAGTCTGAGAAAAGCAAAACTTCAAAATAATAAAAGCTTAGGGTTTGCCAGAAGTTGAAGTGGGGAGGAAGATTAACAGAACACAGCAAATTTTTAGGATGATAAAACCACTTTCTATGGTGGATGAATGCCATATATTTGTTTCAATCCATAACATGTAGAGTGCCAAGAGTGAATCCTAATTTATACTTTGGACCTTGAATGATTATGATGTATCCATATAGATTAATCTTTTGCAAAACTGTACCACTCTGGTGGGGGATAGTCATAATGAGGGAGGCTATGCACATGTGGGGTAGAGAATACATGGGGAACCTCTATAGTTGCCACTAAATTTTGCAACCAACCTAAAGTTGTTTAGAAAATAAAGTCTGCTAATACAAAGTATATGCTTATGATGCATTAGTCACAGTGGCTCAAAGTAAACAATTGAAATGCCCATCATTTAACAACTGGATAAACAATACATGATACACGTAGTAGTGTAACATTAGTCAGTCATGGGAAGAATGAAATTATGCAGCCTATGACATGAACATACCTTGAAAACACACTACGTAAAAGGAATCCATGATCCCCAATTTTTTTATTTAAATGCAATATTCACAGGGGCTGGCCAAATAGCTCAGCTGATTATAGCACCTGCAAGCAGGCACATGGGCCGGAAGTTAGATCCCTAGGCCTGCCCCGGGCCACGCTGAGATTGCAATTGAGATTAGGCCAGGTGGTGCACACCTGTAATCTCAGCTCTTGGGAGGCTGTAAACAGGCAGATCACTAGGAGTCTGATCTAGTAGTGAGA
>NDGM011186969.1:0-13170 GCA_002564305.1 Octomys mimax
CCTACTAATTGGTTTTGAAACTGTCTCACTGCTATTTGTTTCTCAATAAAATTAATTTAAAAAAATCCAAGTCTTTCTAGGAAAACTTTTTTTTTGGTGGCCAGCTCAGCCTGCCCCTGGGGGGCGGGGATCAAACCATGGTCCCTACACTTACCTAAGCTTGCCTTAGCAGGAGCTTTAAACTGCTGAGCTATCTTGCGGCCCAAGGGAAATTCTTTTATCATCCAAGTTAGCACTTTTTTTAAGCCGTGGTCTTGCTTGATGTACCATATGTATTATTTGTCAATTCATTGCCTGCCCTCTATTCCACTGACACCACCGTGTCAAGGGCTTAATTGAGCACATAAATCATAAATCTAATTATTTCTTGTTAGTACTCAATTTAATTGCATGCTCTGTTGTGTTTAATACTCTTCCCATCTCTATGTCCTAACCCTTCTTTCTCTGTGGGTCTCTTAAGACCAGCCTCTCCATTGTTTCTTTCTACCTCCTTAATCCCTCTTGCTCTCCTTGATTAGCTCCACTTGCCATGTTCTTCCCTCCTCCTGCATTCTACCCCAGCCTTATCCCTTCTCTTCTCTCCATGCCTGCACAGCCCCATCGTGCAGTAATTTATAAAACCACCAAACATCCCTTATCTCTCACTGTGTGTCACCTATCGAGAATATGTTTCTAAACACGATACTTTCATTCCCCATACTAATAAATTCAGTGTAAATTCAAGCCCATCATCTTGTCATACGAGCCCAATTCTTTTTTCTTTACAGGGGATGGCATTACCTATCCCTGAACCAGGGAGTTAGATTACTTCTATCTGTACTCTTGAAATATGTCCACTAGCTCCTAACAACTTTGCTCACCACCAGCCACTTTTCCATGAGATTTAACTCCAACCATGTGTCAGGTCTGCTCTTATAACACTTCCACTGCCAATGTGTGTGGGCTCTTCAATGCTTTCAAAATAGAGTTTATGTCCTCAGCAAGGAGGAATTCCAGACTTCCTAATGGGGCTCTATCCTCTCTAGCTGAACCTGGGCTTGCGTGTTTCCTCCCTCTCAATCTCTTAACACTGGATGTGTTTTCACACCCTGGTAACAGAGGCTCATGCTGTTCTCTCTGCTCATGTGAAGCTTTCAACTCTGTCTCCAACTAGTAAATTGTGTTCTGCAGAGCTCCCTCCCATGAACCCTACTTTTCCCACATTTAGTCCCCTATCCACTGTCTGTTTTTTCTACAAATACTAGTTTCTTTTCCCTGCTCTCACTGCGTTTTAAACTTCTCTGTACCCCAAGGCTGAGAGGGCATTCCTCAGGAGTAGGAGTTGTGTCGTACTCAGCTTTATGTCCCAAAGGTCTAGCACTAAGACTGAGCAGTAGACGGGTATTCCTTGGCTAGTGCTTCTCACCTAGCATTTGCTCTTTTAAGAGTTACATGAGGAGCTTACTTTTTCTTGTTTCTCAGCAGAAATAAGGAATTACAAGTACAGGAGGGTAAAAGTGGCAAAGTGAAGGGAAATGTCTCTGCCAGATTTCTCCTTCTCTCGTGTACGCGTGTTGACTCCATTGAAAAAGTAGTGGTAATAGCACAGTGATTCCTACGCATCCACTACATCCCAGGTTTGTTACTGGTGTCACACATGAATAGCTGAACTTGTTTTTATACCTGCTGCCTCCGGAAGTCCTGAGAAAAGGATAGGAAAGAAACACAAAAGGTATGAACTCACAAGAAAAAGAACAAGAGAGATAATATCTGACAGAGACTATAGATAGCATTAGGAAGTGGGAAAACAGAGGAATGAGCTATAGCTGATAGAGTGGATTCGAGAAAGCTGAAACCCCCAATGCTCAGAATGAAAAAAAAAAACAAAACTAGAATGAAGAAAACCAGGAAGTTTAGACATTAGAAATGTCAGGAGCCTGCAAAGGCAGGAGTGCAGGCATGTGCGTGTGCGCGCGCACGCGCGCGCGCGCGCGTGTGTGTGTGTGTGTGTGTGTGAAGGATATTAAAAATGAGTCCAAATTAAAGCTCAGTTTTGTTCATGAGGAAGTCAGTAAATAATATTAAGAATTAATTGTGGGAGCATTATATATTTTAGGTAAATTCCAGAAGCAATAAAAGAAGCAAAACAGGAGAAGAAGAAAAATAAATAAAACATAAGGCATGAAGGGGCCAGCGAGTTAGTGCAGCAGTCTAAAACGCCTGCTTTGGCAAGCTTAGGCAGGCACAGGGGACCATGGTTCGATTCCTGGCACCATATGCCATGCCTGCCCTGCCCACAGGGTGGGCTGAGTTGGTGGGCTGAGCTGGATGCGGGGATGGGGAGGGCATGAAAGGATGGTGATTGGGGGAGGTAAGGTCAGGGAGCAAAAGGGCAGGCACAGCTGGTCTTCCAAATGTATCAAACCTAAGGGTGTAACCTGGGTTTCCAAACTCAGTACCTGTGCTACTTCTATGGCATTAAGATTAAGCTTAAAAATCAATGCCAATAAATACACCTAAAAGAGTAGTGCTGAGATTTAACTAGTTTAGATTTGAAATGGGCATTCTTTCCACTACAAATGTTGTTTGCCTCAATCTTCAAATATCTGCAATCAATTTTGAAGCAGCATGCTTTTCTTGTTGCTGCTTTGGACTCATCAAAACAGCAGACACACATGCACACGTGGTTATATCTTCACACAGGTACACATACAGGATTTATATTCTCAATAGATTAGGTGTTAGAAGCTAAATAAAATATCTTTCTAGTACTCAGTCATTACAGTAACAAGAATTCAATAAAATAGCTCCCTTAATGAAACTTAAAGGAATATCTATTTTGGTAGAATGAACCAGAAATTCACATTGCATGGCCTCTCTAAAAGTTTGTCTATATGACGGTATACTAAAACAGTTATGCCAAATGCCATAAAAGTAAATGGTAAAATAATCAGCTCCCTACAGGATTCATAAATAATATCAATAACTTTCTTTCCATTATGCTTAAAATGCATTCAAAACAAATTTTAGGGGCATAGAATGCTCAGCAAACAGAGTCACCTCTGCAAGGGGGAAGGTATAGAGTTATTTATGGGTAAAACGTTGCTTATTGTGAATTCTTATTGAGAAGCAGCTGGATGACAGCAGGTTGGAGAGGGAAAAAACATACATTTTCTGTGATATCAGTTTTGTATATGAGTAATATTTAGATTATTTGCAAGCCTATGGTAGACACAGTGAAAAATAGAAAGCGCAAAAATTTAAGAAAAAGCACAGAGCACATCAGGTACACAGTGCTTGAGACAACGACCAGAATGAGAAACCTCCCTCCAAGAGGCCAAGAAGACAAAGAAGCGAAGGCAGCCTGCTAGAAAGCCTGCCGGGCTGTCACAGCCTGGCTGCAGGAGAGTTTCGGACAAGCATAAATGCTCGTGAATGTTGTTAATCTAAATGAGGTTTTACAATTTGCATGGTTATGCTTTTAATGTTTTACTTTTTCAAAAGCAGGGAGGAAAACACAACAACAACAATGGTTTTAGCTTTCAAAGTGAAAACCTCGTCCTAATTAACATTTGGAGTCTTAATTTTCAGTGAATCCAGCTGGAGACTCCTGAGTCCAGGCCTGAACCAAATGGGACTCTGGACAAGTCTAAAGACATGCCTGGATTTTCAGGCTGGTGCAGATATTGCACAAAACTGGTGGCGAAATTCTCAGATGAATCTCAAGGGGATTGGAACTTGGCAGCCGGTGAGGCTGGAAGACAGCTCCTACTTAAGCTAATTTTCTATTTCTCTCTGGATTGTAACATGTCTAACACATACTTAGATTGGTGAGGACCTACAATGTCCCCTCCAGAAGTCTAGTGGCATATGTCAAGGTCACTATTATATCCCTACCCTAATGATCATTTTTGAACTCCTTCTTACCCAAAGAGCCTAAAGAAGTTGGCAAGAATTAAAAGAAGCATAAGGTGAGACAATATATTCTCTGACAAACAGCAAAAGAAAGATTACTATATTTTAGTTGTACACAGCTGAAATGTAGTGAAGAGAAGTTTAATTGTTAGTTATTACTTAAATAACAATGTGTAAACAAAGGTGAAGCGAGCTCATTATCAGAGAGGGCACAAGTGATAAAGTGAGGTAGAGCATTTAGCTTTCTTATAGAATAAGCATGATTCACATTTTCCCTTTTAACAAGGAATTCATAAAGGTAGATTCAAGTGAGAGTGCTTTCTGAAAGAATAGTGGCAATTTTCTCCAGTCACATTACTAATCCCATTCTGGGCTGTCTTTGTGCTATCAAGTCTTGGCATTTAGCAAGAGGAATCTGTGCTATCCAGCAATGAAAAACCCATTAGTAAAGCTTAGAAATAGACGATAGTCTTACAAGTGTAAAAAGAACAAAGAAAAAAGAACTGAGTATGTGAAGCTGAGGGAGACAGAAAGGAGATTTGGGGCCCGAGAAGGGCCTTTCGTGCTTACACCTCCATTCTCTGGAACAGTGGGTCTCAAACCTAAAGACCGCATCCGGTCCTCTGGGTAAGGCTAACCTCTGGAGCTCACCTTTGGGGTTGCAGATCCAGATGTCTTGAGTGAGGCCTGAGATTCTGCACAGCTAGCAAGTTTTTGAGGGGAGGCTGCGAACCTGGCCTGGGTCCACACCATTGTTCTGCGCCATTCTGGTTCTTTGCAACCACAGATTCCAATTGCTCTCATTGAATACCCCTGAATCTCAGAGTTCTGCTGGTGCAGTACACAATTGTTTGATTCCCTGAGGCTTGAAGTCCCTAACTTTGAGAAAAGTTGACAAGGATTAAAAGAAGCAGGCCCTACTCTAGACATCTGAATCAGGAACTCCAGAGCCCAGATCCAGCAGTCAGTCTTACCAGTCCCTCTAGAGGATCTGATGTGGTCCCTAGGGTTGAGGCCCACTGATCTAGAGCTTGGGGACATGGCAGCAAAAGTGTCAACTTCTTTTAGTTCGTGTTTTCCTACAGGTGGTCCTGAGTCTGCAGCCACAAAGAGGTGGGTCATTTGTGCTGCCATCCACTAGCCATGCACACACTTCACTGGACCTTCTGAAGCAAAGAGCCTTTGAATCCAGGACTAGTGTTTTGAAAAGTTTGGCACCTTGCTATGGAGCTTCATGTGGCCAGTCAAGAATTCTCTTTCTCTCTCTCTCTCTCTCTCTCTCCCCCCCCCAACACAAAACCCATGATTGTCATCATTCCTCAAGAATTCTCACTGTCAGGCTAAGCTGTCACCCTGCATCCTTCTTTGGGGATGGTCTCATTTTTCAAGTTGCACGCATGCATTCTACACCTTAGAATAAAAAATATGGACTTATTAATCAAGTGCTACATCTTCTTGACTCAAACTCTGGGCAAGAAAAAAAATAGCATGACAAGAGCTCAGCATTCATGCCACTGTTTTCTACCTGGTGAATTATACGCTGGCCCCTCCCTCCTGTGGAGTTACAGCGGGAAACCCGAGCAGTGCCATGAGTGATCTAGAAGCACATTTCCCAGACACGGCTAACAGGGCCACCATCTGGAAGATAAATAATAGATGGGAGGCAGAGCGAAATCCAAGAAAACAAAGAAGAAAGAATCCAAAGAATGGTGCCACAGATGGGATAAATTAGTGATGGAAGTATTGTTGGTATCAACTACTAAATGTGGAAAAACATACAACTTCTCACCTATATTTCAGTCATGCAGCCACTCTGATGAACTTATATGTATGTGTCTCTAAGGTTTCATTTCTCATTCTCAATTCCATTCTATGTAAATCCTTATGAAAACACTACTTGCCTAGCAATGACAGATAAAATTACCTCCACGGGCTACTTGAAGAAAATACAAGTATATTTACATGTAAGTCCATGGAGTGCTAGATTTTCAGGGGAAAAGAATAGCAAGTCATTTCTGAGGCTTGAAACAGGAGAAAATATTTAACTATGACAAAGAGCTAGGAAAGTGTATCTGTTTAGTACCCTCCCAAGGCCAATATGCCTTTAACCACTCCCCTGTAGGACCTTGTATAAAAGCTAACAATTTCAAGGGATTCTTCCACAGATTTACTTCAAATAGTTCATTCAGTCTTTTCAGCCCGTTATTTTCTGTCTTGTTCTCAATTGTGAGCATGACCAGAGTTAATTTTCTCTCAGTAAAATAGTTAATACATGAAAATATTTACTGTGTTAGACTCTGTCCTCATTTTAGACTTAAAAGCCCAAGTTCTTTATTTTCCCCCACAAGTACTATTTTTCGTGATTTTTCTGTATGTTCAAATGGCTGTGGAAGGAAGAACTAAAGAGAAAATAGAACTAGATTGACGTTGAAAGAAAAAGTAGTGATAAATCAAGCATATAGTCATGTTCTCTGGTGAGCCCACTTGTATTTATTGTAGGGAACTTCTTTGAAGAATAGACCCTTTTGATAAGCCACAATGCTTAAAATTTAAACTATAATTTTAAAACAAGACCTTTCTGGCTTATAGTAATTTTCCTTGTAGGATTTTGTGTCTTACAATAATTTCAGCCTTAATTTATTTCCTTCTGTCTTTATTTTTCTCAACCTTATTCTCTATCAAGTGATTTCTCAATTTACTAAAGAACTTTGGAATAGTAATGATTTTCTTTCAAGAAGTGAGCTTGGCACTGCTGACCCACGTATTCACTAATCGTTCCCTGGTGTTCCTCATATTGCAGGTAAGGACCGGAAGCACTGAGGATGTTTGTTAGGCACAACTATTGGACCTCTTACTGGGCTGACATATAAGACTCAGGAGTGAAAGAATGAATAATCATCATTTTAACATAAGCTCTCCCACTATAAGCATAGGTGTGCACGTATTGCTGTGGTATGACGCTTTTAACTTTTTGGGATGATACCTAGGAGGGCAGTGGCTAGGTCAAATGGAATCAAGATGGGAGGAGGAAAGGAAAGAAGATAAAAGAAAGAGAGAGGGGGAGGGGAGGGGAAGGGAAGAGGAGGGGGAGGAGAGGAGAGAGGGAGGGGGAGGGGAGAAGGAGGGGGAGGGAGAGGGAGAGAATATGGAAATAAAGTTTTTGTAAATGGGAGGAGAATGACTGAAGGGAGGGTAGGGGAATGGAAAAAAAAAAACAACTTAAATCATGCACAGGTATAAATTCTCTAGGATGACTGATCATTTCATATATCTAAAGTGCACCAATAAAATCTGATTAAAACTAAAATGAGGGGGCTGGGGAGATGGCTCAGAATAAGCGCTTCTCTGGCAAACACAAGGGCCTGAGTTCAATCCCCAGTTCTGAAAAACAAAACAAAACAAAACAAAAAAACCTAAAATGAAATAAAATAAGCTCTCCCAAGTATTTTTTTTTTTAAATCCACAAAATGTATCTAGAAGGCATGATAAAAATATATGATGTTTATTTTTAAAAACTATAATGGTAAATGAGGCATTGGCATTAATCCCCTAAGTTACTGCTCCAAACTTTGGCCATACCTATCCACTCATTATTGCCACCTTCTAAAGCAATGCTTGAAGTCTTCCTCTAGGTCTTTAGAAAGTATGATCACAAATACAGTGAATGCTCCCCCGAGTACCATCAAAGAACAAGGCAGGCTGGTGCAATCATTACAGCGCGTCCTCATCCACCTTAGCATCGGGTCCAGTACCCTACAAGTCTGCCTCTTCCTTCATGTCAATATGACTATGAAAGATAAAGGTTGTGAATTGACTCAGAAAATCGAGGTAGCTAAGACAGTGCAACTAAAGACATTCGCCAAAGAGGACTTCCAGAACTGCTTCAGGACGTGGGAAGAATGAGGAGATAAGCATGTGCGAAGTGGTGTGTGTGTGTGTGTGTGTGTGTGTGTGTGTGTGTTCTGTGGAGAATTAGTGGGCAAGTTTTTTACTGCAATAGTTTTTTCTTAAAGTTAAAGATTCACTGTATCTTTCATGACATCTTGTACTAGCAGAGGGAAATACGAGAGACAGCGTGTGGCTGGGAGTCCTGAGAATTCTGAAAGATGGAGCTCCTCAGCGGCACGACGGTGTGCCGGGACAGCCCAGAAGTACATCATGGAATGGGATGACAAATCTACTGAATGTACAATGGGACTTTTCCTTCTCTCTTTAGCCAGTAATTCTTTCCAAAGCATGATATCAGCACAGGAGGAGAGCATGTGCCTTATAAACATAGAATTTGGACTTAGAGTTATTTGTACTAGAGATTTTTCTGGTAGAAAATGTCAAATTTGTGGATGTGTAGGTTTTATTGTTCAACCCCTTTCACTTTAAAAATATTTTTTAGCTTTCATTTCATTCTTCTGACAGCTTTTACTTCCTACAAAAACACAGTAATGATAAATAACACTATCCAAAGGGCCTTTTGAAGCAATCTTTAATCACACATCTGTGCCTGCTTGGTTTCTTTCTCTGACTCTGTCTGTCTGTCTGTCTGTGTCTGTGTCTCTGTGTCTGTGTCTCTGATTCTCTCTTCTCTCTTTTCTCTCTCTCTCTCTCTCTCTCTCTCTCTCTCTCTCTCTCTCTCTCTTTCATTTTTTTGTTTTTTGCTCTGAGTAAGAAATGTCACTCGGTATTATTGACAAATGAAATTTACCTATTGTTTTCTTGAGCTTAACTAACATCTGTCAAACAATCACACAACAGATACCTGTACGTCCTCACTCTGCTCTGGCTCTCCTCCCTATCCTATCTTATGCTGACTTCTCTCTTGGGGGTTAGGGCCAGGACAAAGATTGTAAAACCAAAACCAGGACAGGCTTTGGGCTGATGCCAAGCGAAGATAGCACCTCTGGTTTTCCAAACACAACCTGCCCAGTGAATATGAAGCCAAAGCAAACCAAGAAGGCTACCACTTTGAAGGATCATATGAGAGGATGTGACGTTGTAACAAAGACGAAAAACTATGTGGAAGATGAAAACAGAGAATCCCTAGAAATGAGGGCAAGCTTGCTGTTGTTTCTGAGCAATTGGCACAGCCCACATCCTGCTTAGCTATTCTTACCTCTATTCTGTCCTCTCCCTTCTCCTTTGTCCCCATCTTCCCTCCATGGAATTACTCCACAGAACACTGACTCAATATTTGCCAATTCAATACACCAAACTCAATGTTCTATGTTGAATCCTCAACCCCATTACTAGGGAAATACAAACAAGTACGACTGAAGAATTAGCTTTGTGTCTTTCACAGGGGCCATAAAAACAGGACAACTGCCCTGCCATCCAGGAGTTTACAGATTGTCAGACATATAGAATATCAGACAGTCTTGATATAGTGTAATAGGAGATCTGATGCCTATTTACAAAGGAATGTAAAAGAATGAATAGAGGAAACAATAGTTAAGGCCGAAAGAGATTTTTTGAAGTTCGAAAGAGAAAATTTGAAAAGCCTTTATGCATTTTATTGATGACTCCAAGAAGCTAAATCAACTACCTATGCCATTTAATAAGAGGTCATAATGATATAAATTGGATGTAAGTAGATAGACTCTGGACTCTTAGTACATTGTTTCAGCATGACTGTGTCACCACACAGTTGTGCATATCACTCCTTAGGCATTATCTCAACAAGTATGTTAGATTATTTGACAATTTTTAAAATACCTTGGCATAAGTTATTTCACCTGTGACTCTTTTTTTTTTTTTCTCCAAATTCCTTCAGGGCAGGTTTGGCTGGCTAGAGTTGTGGGGATCGAACCACAGCAACCTGAGCCTGACTGCTTTGTTGAAGCAGCCACTTAAAGAACTGAGCTAAGGGGCAGGCCCCCATCACCTGTGACTGTTCTGGGAATTCTGAAAGAAAGCTAGACAGGTATTACTTGTAGCTAACAAGCATAAAGTGAAAATTTGGATCTAATTCTTCTGACATCACCCTACCATTGTTCTTCTGCACAACTTTCAACAAAGAAAATGGATTGATCTACAGGAATCAGAAAAAGACACAATATCAGAAACTATGTTCTAACATAGAACCTGCTGGGATAGATTCATGATAATATATGCTCACAGGATTTCACAGTCAAGGAATAGGTCAAGGGGCTGGGGAGATAGCTCAGCTGTCTGAGTGCCTGCCTTAAAGCTCAAGGACATGGGTTTGATATCCAGTACTTCAGGCTGCTTGCTGGCCTCCAAGACCAGGAGTTGTGGTGCATGCCTGTAATCCCAGTGCTGGAGAGTCTGAGTCAGGAGGATCACTATGAGTTCAAGCTGTGTAGCAAGACCCTGTACCAGATAAATAAATAAATAATATTTTTTTAAGAAAAAGGAATAGGTAAAAATGTAATCATGCCATATGGAAGGAATAAATTTGTGCTGTCCAAAAGAACACTGCGTGTGTAGCATTTATCTCTGGGTGCATTTCATGGAGAAGATGCTCTTTAAATTGGACCTGGGATTATGCACTTTAATAGACCTAATAAGTATGGTTTTATGGGAAAAAATGAAAGAATAAGAGAATAATGAAAAGAGAAAGGAAATAGAAAGAAAGTGAGAGAGAGAATTACTGTTTTAAAAGAGAGAGAATTACTGTTTTGAGAGCATTTCAACATGTTATGGTTGAACAGTATTTATGGATGGATGAATACTTGCCTTATTACTCCACAATGAGACAAACCATTTTCTATTATCTTTTCTCTCTCCCTGTCCCTCACCTCCATCCTTTTCTCCCCTTCTTCTTCCCTGTCTTCCTTCCCTCATTCTCTTTTTCTCTTATAATCCTAGAAAGAGTACATTTTTTTTCCTGTATTTTAGGGAAGGGTCTATAGGGTGTTCAGGGTCCCATTACTAGATTGGACTCATAGTGCTCCGCCTGTTTACAGCCTCCCAAGAGCTAGGACTACAAGCATGTGCCACCACGCCCAGTCTCAATTGCTGTCTCAATGTGCCCCGGGGGCGGGGCCCGCAGGGCAGGTCCAGCGATCAAACCCCTGGCCCCTGTGCCTGCTTGCAGACACTTAATCTACTGAAGTATTTGGCCAGCCCAGAAACAGCACATTTTACTTGGCAAGTATTTGACAGAATAAGACTTATTTTTCTACATAGTTATCACCGAATATTGTATATCATGATTCTGAATCAATGTGCAAATCAAATTTTACTTTTAAATGTCTCCTGAACTGTAGCTAAGTCATACACTGCGTTGAGAAGCTAAGCTACAATGATGGAAAAGACAATGTGTTCGACTTGTAGGTTGTCAGTATGGGAGGTAGACACAGAGATAGCTAAAGTGCTAATGGGTAGTGACCACAGTACAGTTATATAGCTCACCTACCATCAGAAGGTGAAAGCGACTTGCAGGTGAGTTGCTAAGACATTAGAAAGTGCAAGTAGAAGAGACATTAGGAGAAGATGTGGGAGGATCACTAACAGCCTAGCCTGGGGTTTCACAACAGCGGTGCTACTCACATTTGGGGCAGAATTCTTTGCTGTATGTGGTTAGATGTTTAGCAGCATCCCTGACCGCTCCTCACTGTGCCCTTCACTTACCACCCAACAACCAGATACAACTTCAGATACTGCTAAATACTTTGGTGGGGGTGGGGAATGCAAATTGTCTCTATTTGAAAATCAGTGGCTTAGAGAAACATGGAGTAGACCAAGACCAGGTCACAAGGGGTACAAAGACACAGGACATGAAATAACATGGAGCAACACTAACAACACTAACATGTCTACAGTTGATAATAAAAGTAGCTACTGTTTATTCTGCACTGTTACATAAGACATTAGGCTGAGTTCACTACCTGTAACATCTCATTTTTCTTTGCAACAAACTCAAGCATTTCTACAATTAAAAGTTTCTTGAGGGTAATGAAGTACAAGAAGAGAAAAATGTATGCGTAGTATCATCCAGCAAATGAGACCAATATCCAATCCCAGGCCAATTGGGCTCATTTTTCAAAGCCACATACTTTTGCGTACACTGTCTGGCCAAAAGCTTTTCCCATCTGGAGCAAAGAGTATGCACAGGGACAGTAAAAGATATGGAGAGGTAGGACAAAGCCTCAGTTACCACCTACAAATTTACTACAGACTGAAATGTGAAAACAATGGGGAGTTCCAGAGATAGCTTTTATGAGAGAGGGGGAAGGAGCAAAGTAGGAATGGAGGGAAGGAAAGGAGAGAGGGAGGGAGGGAAATGTTAGCAGAGAGGGTGAAGGCAATGCCATATGGTGAAGGTAATTATTGGACACAGGTGGGGGTGTTATAAAGAGAACTATGAGGAAACTTGCAATAGCCAGGTGAGAAGTGGCAAGGCCTTAGCTGGGACAGCAAAAGTAGCAGTGGATTTACTATTCATATGCTAATCTGGTGACCAACTGCCCCAGTGTGTCATTAGACACAAGAGCTAGCTGTCAGTAAGTGTTTCATGAATTCTGGGTCCTCAGCGGGCCTCTGTGGGAGTGGCCTGTGTCCTGCTCCCACCACGTTTTCCATCTTCAGGGTCCATGCATGATTATTCTCAGGTCATCAGCTGTGGTACCCCTACATTCTCTTTTACTCATAGAGCAAAAATTCACAGGGTGGCTAGTGGCTCGTAACAATGGCACCACTTTACAAGAATTTATTCTAGGCCAGGCGTGATGCTCAATGCTTTTATGTACATTATCACATTAATTCCTCATGAAGACTCTTCCAAAGTGCTTTGTTGTCCCATTTCCTGAAACAATGAGGCTCACACTACTCAGCTGGCCCCGGATTGGAATCTAGATTCGTTTGACCTCAAATCCTCTTCACCAACCAAACTGCCCTTTTTTATTTGAAACAGGAAAGAAACAAAAAGTACTAGGAATGTTCAGGTCCAGAATGCCAAATAGAAGAAATAACTAGGAAAACTGAATTTAATGTATGAACAAATTGGGGTATCACATATGCACACACATGTTCTTGCCAAAACACTAGGAGGACATATACAAGAAGAAGATGAAACATGCCTGCAATTCTAGCTCCCAGAGAGGCAGACACATGGGGATCACAAGTTTGAGTCCAGCTAGGGCAGCTTAGGAACTTAGCAAGACCTTAGATCAGTAAAGACTCAGAACATAGGAGAACCTGTACTGTAACATCATTTAACTCAATTGTGCCCCAGATTTTCTGACTAAGGAGATTATAGGACCACAGAGGAAAGTGATTGATGATGTAGAGTGTGCCTAAGGAGAGTCACATGGAGAGAAA
>NDGM011186971.1:0-20277 GCA_002564305.1 Octomys mimax
AGATAGCTCAGTTGAATAAGCACTTGCCTGGCAAGTGCAAGGGCCTGAGTTCAATCCCTGGTTTCCACAAAAACAAAAACAAAAACAAACAAAAAAACCACAACTAAATAAATTTTAAAACAGAAACAATCTGCTAGAGACATAGGTTTGGCAAAGACTTTCTGAACAGAACCTAAATTGTACAAACACTAGCATTAAATAGATTCATATCTTTTTTTTTAATTTTAGGGAAGGATCTGTAGGGTATTCAGGGTCTCACTACTGGATCAGACTTGTAGTAATCTGCCTGTTTACAGCCTTCCAAGAGTGGGTATTACAGGCGCATGCCACCATGCCCAATCTCAATTGCTGTCTCAGCGTGCCCCTGGGGACTGGGCCAGCACAGCAGGCCCGGGGATCAAACCCCCAACCCCTGTGCCTGCTTGCAGGTGCTTTAATCCACTGAGCTATTTGGCTGGCCCTGATATCAAATTTAAACATTTCTGTACAGCAAAGAAAACCAACAGAGTGAAGAGACAACATACAAAATGGGGAAAATGTTTTGCCAGCAAGTTATTGGCAGAAGACTAATATATACAATATAGCTGAACTAAAAAAAAAAAAAAAAAAAGCAAAATAAAAGACCCAGTCAAGTAATAAAAAACTGGGGCTGGCGAGATAGCTCAGTGGTCTAAAGTGCCTGCTTAGGCAAGCACAGGGACTGTGGTTCAATTCCCAGTGCCACATGCCGTTCTAGCCCCACCTCCAGGGCGTGTTGAGCCAGCTACCAAAAAAAAAAAAAAAAAAAGAAAAAGAAAAAGAAAAAAAAAAGAGCAACTGAAATGGGCAGGTATTTTTCAGAAGAAGAGATACAAATAGTCAATAAAAACATGAAAAAAGTTTACCTCTGGCCATTACAGAAATGCAAATTAAAACAACACAGAGATTATATCTCACTCCAGAAAGAACGGCTATCATCAAGTTTTCAAAGAGTAACAAATACTGGCCAAGAGAAGGGGGCTTCTATCTACACTATTAGTGGGAATATTATACTGCAGTATAACCCACTGTGGAAGTCAGTATGGAGATTCCTAAAAAACAAAACAAAAACCTAAAGAAAAGTGGAAATTTTATATTATGTAAATACTCCTATAAAAACACAGTTTATAATAGGGCTGGCCAGACAGCTTAGCGGACTAGCAGATGCAAGGATCTGGGTTTGATCCTCAGCATGCATTGCCAACCCTGCCCCTAGGGGCCAGCTGAGATGGCAACTGAGACTGGGTGTGGTGATGTGAGCCTGTAATCCCAGCACTTGGGAAGCTGAAAACATGGAGGATCACTATGAGTCTGATCTATGCAGTGTGACCCTGTGTACCCTGTACTAAATACATTAAAAAAAGAAAAAAAATCAAACCTACAGTTTATAATAGCTGAATCTTGGAAAAGTTCTTGGCAATTGCCTCTTATATATTGGTCAAGAGATGAATAATATAAAAGAAAATGTGGACTTTATAAACAATTGAATAGTACTCTACCATAAATAATAAACTAGTCTTTTGTAGAAAAACAGATGTACCTTGAAAGCATAATATTAAGTGAAATGAATTAAACAAACTTAAATATTCCGTGTTTTCTCTTTGGTAAAAACCAAAATGTAAAAGAGTAGCAAAATGAACAGATAACAGGAAACAGGGAAATAGCTTCTCTGTACATGCAAAGAGAACCAAAAAAAATGGAGAAAGGGGAGAGTAGCTATAGGGGAGGGGGATGAAGATTATTATGTATATGTACCAACTCTCCACAATGAATGTTATCATTATGCATTACAAACATGTATTAATAAAAAAAATAATTGGGGAGAAAAGTTGCCAAGGGTGGACTCAAACTTACTATCTTCCTGACTCAGCTTCACAGAGTGCTGGGATTACAGGCATCTGCTCAGTTCCTTTCTTTGATTTCCAGATATTGTACTCCCTTTTCAGGATCTTCAGAAAGTTGGGCTGCTACTGACAAATTTCCTCAATTTTTGCTTGTCTTAGCAAGTCTTTATTTCTACTTCATTTCTGAAAGACAGTTTCACTGTAATATTCCTGGTAGGAAAGATTTATTTTTCTTTCAGAGTATAGAGTATGTCATCCTATTTCCTCCTGGCTGGTAAAGTTTCTGGTGAGAAATCTACTATAAGCTTAACAAGAATACCCTTAGAAATGACTCTATTTTTTGTGTTTGTTTTTAGGATTCTTTTTTCTACATTTGACAGACTGACTATAATATGCAACAGTGAAAATTTTTCTGGTCCTTTCCACTTGAGGTCCTATGGTCCTTGTTTACCTGGGTGTTCATACCCTTCCCAAAATTAGGGAAATTGTCAGCTATTATTTCACTGAATAGATCTTTGTCTTTCTACTTTTTTTCACCTTCAATTAAACCACAAAAATGAACACTTATTCACTGATGGTTGTCCCAGAGGTCTTTGTTATGGCTTGTTTCTGGATGTCCCCCAAAAGCCTCATGTGGTCACAAGTGGGGCTACTCTGAGGTGGCCTAATGTAGGGTGTGTGATACTGGGATCGAGGATGTGATGTGGGATTCACTTACAGTGTTATCCTAGAGCTAAGGCTTCAGCTCTAAAGGTGGGTAGCATGGATAAAATATTGTTGTGGATAAATTAGGCATGTATCAGAAGACACACAGCTCTGAGAAATTTTGGAAGGCTAACAGCTTTATTTTCTCTGGGGAGCTGGGGGAAACTCAGTTTCAAGTTAGCTTGTCTTGAGGTTAAACAGTCATTTATATCGGTTGTTAGAAGGATGTACAAAAAGGCCCATAAGAGGATATTTTACAATTGGCTACACATCATATATATTGCTAGGCCGACTTATGCTAAGCAAGTTAATTGGAGGTTACTATTGTCTAACAGGGAGGTCAGGTGTAGGGTGAGCAGGGAGAATCAATCATTGTCTAAAACAGCCAATCTGTCTCTAGGTGATAAATCCTTGAAATAAGCTAACAAGATGCTGTGTCCAGCTGAGTTACATTTATCTTACAAGCTGCAGCTGGTATTGTAATGCCAAAGCTAGCTGAGTTTTGTCATTCTCTAATTGTGGTAACCAAATGGTCTGTTTTGGTCTGTCCTTGAATCCAATGCCTGTGGGCCATGGATATAGCTAAACAGGACAGCACAGCACCTGCATGGCAAGTATGAGGTCCTGAGTTTGATTCCCAGTACTAAAAGTAAAATTAAATTAAGTTGCCTTTACAATATAAGAGGCAGAAAGAGGGTCACTTGTCATTTCTTGTAGCTTGCTACTTGCTGCTTTACTGCTGTCTGCCTTTTGCCTGCCTTGCACTGTTTCTCCTGAGGTGCTCCTCTGCCAGGTCACTGTGCCTTGAAGTCAGCTAAATATGAATTGGAACCTCTGAAAATTGAGCTAAACAAACCTTTCCTTCTTTAACTTTGGGTCTGGGGTACTTTGTCTCAGCAATGGAAAAAGTAATGATTAAGACAATCTTAGGGCCAGCCGGATAGCTCAGCGGACTTAAAGTGCCTGCTTGGGCAGATTGCAGCTGCCGGTGTTTGATCTCCTGCATGCCATGCCATGCCAGCCCCGCCATCAGGGTGTACTGAGACAGCAGTGGAGACATGGTGTCACAAACCTATATTCCCAGCCCTTGGGAGGCTGAAAAATAGGAGAATCAATATGAGTCTGATCTGTGTTGTGAGACCTTATAGACCCTATACTAAACACGGGGAAAAAAAAGTCTTAGAGGATGACTTTATTTTTGTTTTCATTTTTTTTTTTTGTTTGATTAGGATTATTTCAAATGACATGTCTTAAAGCTAGAATATGCTTTTCTTTTTCATAATCTAATCTGCTGTTGCAGGTTTTAATTGCTATTTCTTAACTGTTTGAGTTTCTCATTTGCATGATATTTGTTGTTTTCTGTTTATTTATTTTTTCTGAATTTCTCTTATATCCTGAATTGTACTCCTAATTTCATTGAGTTATCTATATGTATTCTTTTGACTCAGTCAGCTTTCTTTTTCTTCTTTTTTAAAAAATGCAGGTCAGACTCAGTGATCCTCTTGTTTTCAGCCTCCCCAGTGCTGGGATTGCAGGCATGCACATGCATTACCACACCCTGTCTTGGTGGTCAGCTCAGCGTGTGCCACTGAGCTATCTCTGTTGTCCTCACTTTCTTCTTTTTTAGGTTACCTTTTTCTTGATTTTGCCTTTTGAAGCAATAAAGTGATACTCGCTTTTTGTAGTGTAGGACAGCAAATTCTGAGTTAGGTAAGCTCTCTACCACAGAGCCACGCAAAGCAGCTCAGACTGATTGATTGATTGATTGATTGATTAATTGATTTAACGTATTTGGCACAGGTTCTCACTGCACGTTTGGACTCCTAGTGATCCTCTTGTTTTTAGCAATCCCCAGTACTGGGATTGCAGGTGTGTGCCACCACATCTGGTCTTGGTAGCCGGCTCAGTGCACTTGCATGTGGTGCCAGGGATCGAACCCCGGTTCCTGCACTTGACTGAGCAGGTGCATAGTCTGCTGAGCTATCTTGCTGGCCTAGCAGCTCAGTTTTAAACTTAGGTCAAGTCCACTTTAATCTTTCCTTGTTTTTTTCTTTTGTTTCTTTTTCTTTCTCAGTTGCTGAGCTTTACATGTTTTTCTGAGTACTTTCAACAATAATTTCTATAAATCATTTCATATTATATCATATTTTTGCTAGATATTTATTAGCATTTAAAACTGATAGAAATTATTGTAAGCAGTGTTTTCAAGTTTTTCTTTCATTGAAATCATTTTTAATTTTCTTGAAAATTTTTTCCAGCTCTATAGTGTCCACCCTCCTTGCTCTCATGGATGGATTAGATAACAGGGGTGAAATTGTTGTTATTGGTGCTACAAACAGACTTGATTCTATAGATCCTGCACTCAGGAGACCTGGTCGCTTTGACAGAGAGTTCCTTTTCAATCTGCCTGATCAAAAGGTAAACTTTTGTTTTATGGTGTTAAGATTTATATATAACTCAGTTACAAAATGTAGGTATATAATTTTGAGGGTGATCGTTTTGAGTTTTATTTTTTGGATTTTATGCTTATTAAGCTCTTATTAAGATGTTGTGGATGCTTACTTGCTGTTTATTTTTCTAGATTATAGTAATTATCTTGTTTGGTTTCTAACCAAACTAACTTTTTTTTTTCTTCAAAAAATGATGTATTTACTATATGGGTAGGTTTTTCAATAAGGACCCAACTTAGCAATTTTAAAAAACTTGTCTTGAAATAAAAAGTTAAATATGTGCTGGGGATGTAGCTCAGTGCAGAAGTCCTGGGCTTAACTTCCGGTAGCAGCATGACTACTACCCAAAACAAAACAAAGTCAAAAAACCCAAAAACTGCAGAAGAAGGTACTTTCTCTTAGGTAAAGTCATATGATCTTTTCTATATAACATATAGAGTAAAATGAACAATATCTCTTCATTTAAATAATTTTTCCTTCATTTAATATTTTTTAAAGAAGAATTATATAATATAGAACGTATTAAATATTTGAAACATGTCAATAATTTTCTGACCTTAGGTAATTTCAGTTCTTGAAACATGTATTCACTTATTTTGTAAAATTAGGGAGTAAAAATAGATATTTTTTGAAAAGATTTTCCTGCTTACCTTTTGTTTTAAGTGATTTTCATGCCCCCTCTGTCTTGTAATGAACAATACTTATGCTGCTAATGAAGTCTAAGTAGATTCTTAATATCTTCTTATTGAATGTATACGTAGTCAGCATGACACTATTTGGTCTTTCATTTATAGTTTTTAGGATCTATTGATGCAGATACGTCAAGTTGGAAAAAAACAAGTGTTATACTGGTTTAGTGTTTGTAGCTGAGCTTCTAACTTCAAGTTGTAATGGAAATGACAGCATTTGCTGCCTGACTTGTCCACTTTTTGAATAATGAAGTGTAGTGACGAATTTGAAATTGTTTTTTTTGTTTGGATTGCTACACCTTCAATTCTTTAAGCTAAAGTAAGATTGTTTTGGTTACAATTTCCTTTTTTTTTTTTGCAGGCATGGCCCAGGCTGGCCTCAAATGCACAGTGATCCTCCTGCCTCAGCCTTCTGAGTGCTGGCATTACAGGCATGTGGCACCATGCCTAGCTACAATTTTTTTTTTTCTTATTTTTTATTTTTTGGTGCTGCTGTAGGCCAAACTCAGGGCCTCATACATGCTGGGCAAGCACTCTCCCTCTGGGTTCACACTCCTAGCCTGGATATTCACTCTTTAAGTGTTGTTCACTTCCCACTCCCCAAAAGAAGGCAGATGTGAAAAATATGTTTCCACTCAGGATTATATGTCAGATGATTTATATATATATATATATATATATATATATATATATATACACTAATTTTTAAAAAATGTATTTAGTACAGGGTTTATAGGGTCTCACTACACAGATCGGACTTGTAGTGATCTTCCTGTTTTCAGCCTTCCAAGTGTGGGATTACAGGCGCGTTTTGCCATGCCCAGTTACTTACTGTCTCAGCACCCCCAGGGGGAAGGCCTGGCTGGACCCAGCACACCAGGGATCGAATCCGGATCACTGAGCCTGCTATTTTTAAAAAGTTTTGTGGAGTCAAAATGATAAAATTTAGATTATTGTATGCAGTCAGATTTAAGCCAGAGAATTGTATTTAGAAAAAAGTTAAGGAAAAATGTTTAAAATTGTTTGTCATTTTGCCCATTGTCAGTACCTTTCACATGCAATGGAACCCAAAATTCTGTGCAGTCTGAAGTTTATATAAGCCAGGTGTGGGAGGCACACTCACCAGTATTTGGGAGGCAGAGGCAGGAAGATTGCTGTGAGTTTGAAGCCACTCTAGGCTATGTAGTGAGTTGAAGGCCTGAACTACATATTAAAATCCTGCCTCAAAGGAAAAAAAAAGAAAAAAACTAAGAAAAAAAAAAAACAAAAAACCAAACTTTGTTAAAAAGTTTTTGATTATTATAACTCATTAAGGTTGTCTGTTTTATGTTTTCAAATGGTAAGACTAATGTGGTGGCAAAGTGAAGTTCAGTTTTTAAATGCTAGTCCCGGATGACTCATTTAGCCATTAGGTACTACTCGTGAGGTCTCTTTAACTCTCACAACACTGAATGTCTAAGCTGGTGCAACAGAGACAAGAGCTCTGCAACATATCTCATGGGTTGATGTGGATGCTAAGGTGTTTAAAACTTTAAACAATGGCTATTCATTTTTTTTTTTTAATTTTAAAGAGAAAGAAACAAGAACAAAGGCAAAACAAAGCAACAGAAAACAATAACAATGATACAGAATTTCAAAACAAGAATAGGAAATTAACAGTGGTTGTTATATAACATATTGTTATTATCAAATTTGTTGCTCAGATCACCAGATAGAGGTATGTACTGGAAAGTTTGGTGAAAACTTAATCTGTTTTCTTCTTAGGCGAGAAAACACATCTTACAGATTCATACCAGGGACTGGAATCCAAAATTGTCAGATGCTTTTTTAGGTGAACTGGCCGAAAAATGTGTTGGTGAGTACTATTATTTGAATTCTTTGATTGCCGTTGTCTGTTCTGCTCAGCTTCCCTTCCCCCTTATGTTTGAAATGTGAATGAGTATAGTTATGTCTTTTGTGCGATAGACGGCTCTGCCTTCATATGTAAAAGTTACTTTAAAATTTCACTTAGTTTCAGCACTTTTAAATTAGAATTTTGACTACCGTCAGGTGTTTGATTAAGAAATTTAGTAGTAATAGATGTTTTTCATTGAGTGCTGGGTATCCTTCATATTATTAGAGTATCTCCTTTTAGCATTTGTCCCTTCTCAGAAATTTTACTAGGAAGAATAAGCTTAAACTTAAGACAGTTCCATTTCCAAGGCAGGACTGTAGTCTTTTACTTTGCAGATAACACAAATGGGCGCATCTTTATTCCTGTAGTCAGAAGAAGGTGCGTGAGAGGGATCTTCAAAGAAAATGCTTAATTGTATTTGGTAAAACCAAATATAAAACTTTCTAATTTGATTTTAAATCCTTCACAGAATGGAAGGACTCCCTACAGAGTGTGAATGAACACTGTCCTAGAAGGATGGGGTGAGAGAGCACTGCTATACTTAGGAAATGGAATCCAGGGTTTGGGCTCTAATTAGGTCAGAATTAAAAAGAAATGCAATCAATATTAAGTAACTGAATATACACACAGGGATTTTTGCTTTCTTCAATTTCCCTTTTTGTTGGTTTTCCTCTCATATTCTCCAAAATACAACTTAAAAAAAAAATCTTTCTCCGTGAATTTTTAAAACATTATGAAGAAAATCCCCAAATAGGTCCACCAACAACAATAGCTTTGGGAAAACCTTAAAGTTACCAAAACCAAAAAGAACAACTTAGTTAAAAAGTCATTGTGAGCCACCATCAGATAATTAAAACTTAAATAGAACATTAGTCCATTCAGTTAGCTACATCCGAATTATCCTCTTCATCCACAGGGACCTCCATCTCCGAAGCAGCATCCCTCAGCTTTTGAGCCACAAAGACCTCGACATCTTCTGGTGAGGAGAAAACGTAAATCTCTCCAGCACTACTCCAGTTTAAGCTTTGCCTGGTATAAGAGAGCATGCGCCAAACCCATTTCATGTAAATTTGGCTTGACCTTTGCAAAGCCTTGTGCTGCTTTATGGGAGAGGGTGGTATTTGGTAAAAACCCAGTCTTTTCCCTTTTTGAAATTGGTCCCCTTTTATTTATATTATTGTGTTAGAGTTTAGATTAGAATGTGAAATCTGTGTGGAATTTTTTTTCTGTGAATTTTTCACAGATCTAACTTTTAACAGAAATAAGCAGAAGTCTTTAAATATAATTTAAGAAATTCCCTAAGAGATAGATATTTAGAAATTATTTTTTGTCACTCTATTATCTGAAATATACACTGTAACTTAATTCTTTACCCCAAAAGTTAGATTCTTAGTTTCTTCGTGCATTTCCATAGGTCAGTATTTCTCAGTTTTGAGTGGCTTTTAGTCACTTTTTTCTAAATTGTTAGATTTTCACATGTAATTTCTTGCTGGACTGAAAAATTTCTCTTGCATTCCCCTCCCTATCTGCTGATTTTTACTTACATACCATTTTCTTCCTGGGTAGTGCCATAAAAATCCATTGTTAAATAAATGATTTCTGTTTTTGGTTGTAACTTTTATATTTGTTCCATTTATTAAGCTAGTTCATATTAAAAACAACAAATGCAGAGCTTCCAACAGGAATAAAATAGAACCATTATGAAAGCATCAGTATATTTATCCCAAACATGTTTCCACATGTATGGGTCAGTTCAGTGAAATTTATGCTGAAAAATTGCAGTCTTCATGCACCACTGCAACCATAGTTCATCTATAGAGGTTATGGATTTGGTAACTTTTACCTTGAAACCAATTTTCTACTGCTTGGATATTTTGCATGCATAATAAGCATAATTTTAAGTAGTAAAGACTTTTAAACATACAGTGGTATCCAGAACAGTTGCATAACAGTAGCACCTAATCATTAATGAAGAGCTCAACCCTAATCTTATTTCTCTAGTTTATTAAGAGGGCTAAAACAAAAATGTATCAATAAAGTATCTATATTGTGGACCTTCAACTTATTTGATGTTGTATTAAAAAAATAGCCTTATAGATGTTTGTTATGACCTTGTTTCTAGCCTGACCTTTTTTTACTTTAGTTTTTCAATCTAGACTCTTTAGTAGTTGTGTTTTACAGTCTTTCAGAGAAAAATCTATCTTTAAAAGCAGCACTTTCAAAAAGAAAAATACTTTTTCTTTGCTATCTAGATATTTGTGTTCAGCAGAGTATTAGAATTATAATGGTGGAATTATGGAGATCATGAAAGGAATGTTTATAATTTTTTGCATATCAGTTTTTAATTCTTAAAAGGGTATAGCAGTTTTAGTATTACTAGAATGATCATATAATGTATTTGTAAGACAGAAATTCCTTTTGAGAATAGAAAAGTGTACTGTTAATTATGACAAGGATTAGAGACCTAACCAGGACGTGTGTTCACCTCAAGTATAACATATTAACCTTGGGTTTGTTGTAATTCTGAAGGAACTACATTAAGTCAGTAGTTCTAAATTTTTTGTTTAGGGCTGGCAAGATAGCTCAGTGGACTAAGCATCTGCTTAGGTAAGTGCAGGGACCAGTGTTCGATCCCCGGCATCAAATGCTGCGCCGGCTCTGGGGGCTGAGCCACTGACTAAGGTGGTGTGGTGGTGCATGCCTGTAATCCTATCACTGGGGAGGCTGAAAACAGGAGGATCATTACGAGTCTGATCTGCATGGTCAGAGCCTGTACCAAACACATTTAAAAAAGTATTTTTGTTGTTGTTGTTCATATTAGAATTACCCCTTCTCTCAGGGTCTCATAAGTGCTGGGATTACAGGTGTATGCCACCATGCCTAGCAGAATCATTTCTAAAGCTTTCTCAAAATGCACATAATTTCAAGCCCTTTAGAGATTCTGATTTACTATGTTTGTTTATGGGACTTGGGAATCAATGTTTTTGTTTTAGTTTTGTTGTTCACTCTGATCATTCAAGTTGAGAAGCATAAATATAAAATAACCAGTAATCCTTACCTGCATACAGCTGTAAAGAGAGATTTCCTGATTTTGTTTTAGTCTGTTGATTATGCAAATTATAAAAATGTAGTTCAGTAGTAGAAATGTGTTATTGCTAATAAATTCTTTAGTTAGGAAAAAACAATACATTGCTATTTTGGATGTTGTTAACACATTGCTATGCAAACATAAATGCTAATGATAATGGTTACTACATAAAATACCTTGGTGGCTGTTAGATTTTTGTTTTGCTTTATTTCTGAGCTTTTTAACCTAAGCTTCTGCATTTGAATAGGACAATATAGTATATTGACTAATTATGTATATGTTTTTAAAGATGAAAAAGAGACTTATATCTGAAGATTCTATTGTATTTTTCTGATATTACTTTCTTGGATTATTTTGTTGGCTAACTTTAAATAGATGCTTTGGACTCATTTTGTTAAATGAATACAACAGCTGTGTGTATCAAAGGAAAAATCTCTTTTCAGGTTTATTGAGAAATAGAAAATAAGTTAGTGTTTAAATTCAGCTATTCTGATGATTTATTTGGGGGATAGATTGGTGTCATGAACAACATTTATGATTTATCTGTTTAGTATTTTTCTAAGTTAAATTCTCATAAGGTCGTCATTTTATTTTAAGCCTAAGTTTTCCTTCGTTTCTCTAAATTAATTTTATTGGTATATTTTATTTTATTTGTTTTTTATTGGTATATCTTAGAAATATAAAATACCATTCATTATATGGAATTTGTACCTATACAAGATATATCTTGGTTTTTTCCCCTACCATTCTCCTTCCATCCCTTCAGCCCTCTTTTCCTTATTTACAAGAGTAAGTTTTTCTTTGTAATCACCATTTCAATTTCAGTTTACCAGAGTTGGGTGAGATAACTGAGGTATAAAAAGAAACTGGATACTGCTCCTTGAGAAGTTCAGGAGTTTGGTGTTCTAGAACTTGTTTGAGGGGTTCCCCCTGCTGGTATAACTGACAAAAGTGGCCAAATGCAGGTTTAATTGCTGGTATGAAAAACAAGATATGGCTATTTTTTTTTTTACTTTTTATGATACAGACTTAGTAGTTCAAGGTTTTTTTTTTAAATGTATTTGCTTCTTAGTAATGAAATGACTTAAAAGCAAGTGAGGCTTGATCTGCTGTTTAATTGTTGTATCCATTAAATATAGATAAAAGGTAAAACCCTGTGTTGGTGTAGTCTGTAAAACTAGACTGTTAGCTGTCTCAAGTATATATTCATATGTATTACACATATATATGTATGTATCCATTGATTGTATAATGAGTTGATGTGGAAAATCAGTGTATATAACACTGTAACCACCCCCCCTTCCATGGCAATATTTTTAAACATTTTCATTCCCCAATGCTTTGGAGCTATCAGAGATGCAAGTATACTTTTAAGAAAGAAACAGATTTTTTTTTTTTTTTTTTTCAGAACCGGGGATTGAACTCAGGCCCTTGCACTTGCCAGGCAAGCGCTTATTCTACTGAGCTATTTCTCCGGCCCCAAGTATACTTTTAGATTATAATTTTTTAGGGTATAAATTCGCTAGCGTAGTGCACTCAAGAATTGGCAGTAAAATAGCTAGTTTTAAAGTTTCTGCTTAAGTACTACTATGATATGTGTTTAGAGGTTAATATTAGAAAAATCATATAGGTAAGTTAAATGAGGAATAAACTAGTGATTGATTGAGAATGTTTAATTGTGTCATCCATTAAACAGATAAACGGTAATACCCTGTGTTGATGTAGCCTTTAAAACTAGCCTGTCAGCTATCTCAAGCATATATGCTCTTTTCTTTTCTTTCTTTTTTTGGTGGAACAGGGGATTGAACTCTGGGCCTTGCGCTTGCCAGGGAAGTGCTTATTCTACTGAGCCATCTCCCCGGCACTTGCACATACATTTTATATATGTGTGTCTGTCTGTAGGTATCCATTGACGAAGGATTGAAGTGAAACTATTAAATTTTTTTTTAAACCTTCCCTGCAAAAAGCTGCACATTGTAATCGGTGTTCTGACACATACTAAATATTAATGTTTTTTATTAATGTAAAATATTCAAAATGTTTTAGTTTCAGTATTTGGCCCTTAATTCAGTACTTTTGTAAGGTGACTTTTAAGTGATCAGTCTTCATTTTACCAATAAAGTTATACATAATTACCGAGTTGGTGTTGGTTATTTAGATGAACATGTATATTTACAAAATGTGTTTAGTGCTTAGACGAATGAACTTAACCTTTGTTATCCTCTTTTGTGCATTAGGCTACTGTGGAGCTGATATCAAGGCCCTGTGCACTGAAGCTGCCCTGATTGCCCTTCGGAGGCGTTACCCCCAGATCTATGCTAGCAGTCATAAACTGCAGCTGGATGTTTCCTCAATTGTGCTCAGTGCCCAGGATTTTTACCACGCAATGCAGAATATTGTGCCTGCTTCGCAACGTGCTGTGATGTCTTCAGGACATGCGCTAAACCCAATTATAAGGCCACTGCTGGAAAGAAGCTTCAATAACATCCTAGCTGTCTTGCAAAAGGTCTTTCCTCATGCTGAAATTAGCCAGAGTGACAAGAAAGAAGGTATTTTTTTGTTATTAAAATATACGGCAATGAAGAATTTCCTCATAAAATTATTTATGTGTCATTCTTTTGTGTTTGTCATAACTATGTAAGATCTGTCTGTTTCACTCACTACTGTGTTTTGCAGACCTGGCACATTACCCAGCATCTGGTGAATATTTTATACAGTGAATGAATGTTCACTCCTGAGATACTGTAACCATCTTAATGTAGGAGCACTGTTATCTTTAGAAAGTTGACTATGGGGCCAGGGATATAGCTCAGAGGCACAAATGCCTGCCTGGCAAGCAGAGGGTCCTGAGTTCAATTCCCAGTAAGAAAAAGAAAGTTGACCATAATAGTAATAGCCTAGATACGTTATTATAAAGCACTTAACATTATCATTTATTAATCCTCATTAGAGTCTGGATTTGGGTTACATAATTGCCTTGTAGGTTCTGGGGTCGGCTTGAACTGACAGTAGTGAACTCACAGTAGTGAGTGAACCCAGGCAGCCTGAGTCTGTAGCCCAGCAGTGGCAAACGTTTTAGAGAGAAGCACCCAAAGTAAAACTCAAAACCTACTTACTTGTCACAGAATGCCTCCACTGCAATTAAACCTTAATGCTGAGGTTTCTGTTTAGGAAAAACAACTCAATTAGCATTTTGGGGTTGGTTGTTTTTGGTTTTATTTTTATTTTTAGATTTTTTTTTGTGGTACTTGGGGGGTCTAGGGTTTTATTTTGAGGTAGTGTCTTTTGTGCTTTTGGCTGGCCTGGAACTCTGGCAATCCTCCTGCCTCAGCCTTCTGAGTGCTGAGATTGCAGGCATGTGCTACCATGCCTCAGCAACATCTTTTGTCTTAAAAATAACACACAGTCCATAGGTATACCACTGCTGCTGTAGTCCATGCTCTTGTGCTGTTCTTATGCCTCTGTGGGTTTACCTCTTAACCCTCTGTAGATTCACATATATTTTAGTGTTACTAGAAGGACATTTGCAATGTGCTGTGCTAATTGGAATGTAAGCTGTTGATAAGGGAACAAATTAGGAGTAGAAAGCTATTAATTCAGTTAAGCCTTTTGTTTGTATTTTGGAATATGAGACAAGAACAGAAAGCTACCTCTAAAAGCATCACTCATTTGCAGGAGAAAACTAGAGATTTAGATTGGGATCTAATCAGAGTAAAACCGCTGCACTTTGAGAGGGAGTAGTATACATTCCTCTGGATGTGGCATCTTACTGGTATGGAGTTTGCTCTAAATAGAAAATGGTTCAGAGGCTGAGGTAGGAGGACCTCTGTGACTGCATTTAAGACCAGCCTGAACTGCATAGGGAGACCCTGTCTCCGAAAAAGGAAAAAGTTCAGAGAAATAAACTTACATTAAAAATGTTATGTAGTGGGCTGATAAGATAGTTCAGTGGACTAAAGCACCTGCCTAGGCAAGCTTAGCAAGTACAGGGACCACGGTTCGATCCCCGGCACTACATGCTGTGCCAGGCCTGCCCCTAGGGTGAGCTGAGCCAGCCACCAAGAAAAGTTATATGGTAAGGGCTTGGTATGTAGCTCAGTGGCAGAGTGTTTGCCCTAATATTTGTGAGGCTCTCAGTTTGGTTCCTAGTACCACAAAAAAGTATATGTGTATATAAAATTACAAGCTCTACAATCCCCGCTTCCACAAAAACAAAAACAAAACAGGTAGTAAATTTTGCTGTCATAAATACATTTTTCAAAAACCTCAAGATTTTTAGGGATAGAGTTATGAAGTGCATACATTATATTTACATGGATTGATTTCTTAAATTTTGCAGGAGCAGGGCTGAGGAAGTAGCTCAGTGATCTAAGTGCCTGCCTGGCAAGTGCAAGAACCGGGGTCTGATCCTCTATAAAGCATGCCGTGCCAGCCCTGAAACCTGACATGGTGGCACACACCTGTAATCCCAGTACTGAGGAGGCTGAGGCAAGAGGATCATTGAGTCTGAGCTGCATAGAGAGACCCTGTACCAAATAAAAGACTAAAAAAATTATTTTGCCAGAGGGAAGGGAACATACGGCAAAGCCAGATACTATGCCACAACCTATATATCTTTTTAAATCTGTGTTTTGCATAACTGGGAATATGTATCTTCCCCCAGATTTTTAACTTATGAAAACATTTATATTACCTTTAAAATTGTAAATGTCTCACCTTCTCTTCTGCAAAATTATGTCCTTCATGTGAGAATTATCATGTGTTATGGAATTATTATGTTTTTTCCTCTAAATTTTCTCCCATCAGTATAAAGTATATTTTAGTTCCAGCTAATTAAATTAAATGATATGCACTAGTGAGGAAGACTGATCAAATTTTATTTTATTTATTTTTGTGTAATTAGTACAGGGTCTACAAGGTGTTCAGGGTCTCACTACATAGATTGGACTCATAGTGATCGTCTTATTTTCAGCCTCCCAAGCACTGGGATTACAGGCATGTGACACTACACCCAGTCTCAGCGCACCCTGGGGTCAGGGCCAGCATGGCACGCTGGGAACGAACCCTGGCTGCTACACTTTGCCTAAGCAGGGGTATGACTGATCAAATTTTATTCCTTGGCAATTTTCTTTTAGTTATGTAGATATATTTCTCCTGTCGGTCTTTAATAGAGTTTCTTAAACAAGTGTCCTTCCTGCATGATATTAACACTCAGATGGTACTCAATTATTTTTTAGATTATTTTAAAAAATATTAGCTTTTAAAAAAGCCACTGAGATCTTCATCTTGCAGCACAATTCTGTATCATTTTATACCCCTTGCCTCATTTTGAAAGGCAGTGATCTGTGTCAGTCTTTTTTGGGGTGGTGGAACATATGTCTCTTTCTATTGCCTACGTAGGCCACTTGGCTCCTGGACTCACATGATCCTCCTGCCTCTTTTAAGTAGTGAGATTACAGATGCATGCAGCCACTCCTGGAATTGATTTCTCCCAATCTTGATTTTTCCTCACATCCCTTACAAATGTAGTTTTTTAGGGGTGTTTTTTTTTTTTTTTTTTTTTTTNTTTCTTCAGAACTGGGGATTGAACTCAGGCCCTTGTGCTTGCCTGGGAAGGGATCTTTACTGATCAAATTGGTACTTTGGATTGGCACATGTGAAATACAGCTGTTGCTATTTCAGGTTATATCCAGGGAATTTTAATGGTTGTACTCTAGATGAATTTTAGTTTTTAGTTCTGGTTATTCCATTATGGTCATAGAGAGACCAGTGCAGTTCAAATGAATGCATTTTTAAGATTGGCTTTTATTTTTCTTGTATTTTAGGGAATGGTCTACAGGTTGTTCAGGGTCTCACTACTAGATGGGAATCACAGTGATCTACCTGTTTACATATAGCCTCCAAAGAGCTGGGATTACAGGTGTGTGCCACCATGCCCAGTCTCCATTGCCATCTCAGCGTGCCCTGGAGGTTCCCTCTGCTTCCTTCCCCACACAGCTACCCCATGCAGGTCTCCAGGGGCTACCGGCTTGTTCATACCCACCTGGGATGTAGGATTTTTGGGAAGTCCTTGACATTTAGTTTTGTTTTGCTTATTGTCCATGAGGGTTTGTATTTTTCACTGTGGCTTTTGTGTTTTTACTAGGCGACTATGGAAGATAAGGAAAGTTGTGTTGCCACTGTTGTCATCTTTTATCTTAATTATTTTAATGAAAAGATGAGCTCTTCTACTAAGAGTAAGGTTATATAGGAGATTTGAGGGAGATGAGTAAAGGTTCACAATGGATTGTGAGGCAGCCGGCCAAATAGCTCAGTGGATTAAAGCACCTGCAAGCAGGCAGTGGCCAGGGGTTTGATCCCCAGGGGTCGCTGAGACAGCAATTGAGACTGGGCGTTGTAGTGCATGCCTGTAATCCCAGCTCTTGGGAGGCTGTAAATAGGTGGATCACTACAAGTCCAATCTAGTGTGAGAACCTGAACACCCTGTAGATCCTTCCCCAAAAAACAAAAATAAAAATATGAAATTATTTTTGATATATGCTGGCCCTGAACTTGTGGTAATTCTTCTATCTCAGCCTCCTACATGCTGGGATTATAGGGCATGACTTTCACCTCCATCTGAATTAGGCTAGGGTCTCTCTCTCTCTCTCTCTCTCTCTCTCTCTCTGTCTTCTTTGTCTCTCTCATGGTACTAAGGATTGAGAGTTTATGTTTAAGACAGGATCTCACTTGAGTTGCTTAGGCTGGTCTCTAATTTGAAATCCTTCTGCCTTGGCCTCCTGAACCTCTGAGATCACAGCAATTTACCTCTGTATCTAACCGAGATTTTCCGTGAAAAGTTGTATGTGATCAAAAAAAGGGGGCGAGGGAGTCAGTTTGTTCTTTACTGTTGCTTTTATCAGATCTGGCCTTGATGCTGCTGCTTGTTAACAACCAAATATGAAGTGATCTGATTTGGGTCCAGTTTAGCTCAAAAGTTTTATGATAGGTGGAATTTATATAACACTACCACTGTTTTTCAAACTTGTTTTAATCAATGAACCCTTTCCAATTTGCATATCTTAGTCTTAGGTGGGTTGTAATACTGAAGGAATTTTGTTTATTCCATTTATAAATTACTCAAAATGCTGTAGTTTGTCCAATCTGTATTATTTGATAATTTGATAAGTTATTTGTCAATGTTATTTTATTTTTACCTGTTTTTCATAACTTCTATAGAGTACTAATATTAAATGCCTTGCCCTTTTATTTTTGAACAGATATAGAAGCTCTAATTGTAGATGATAGTGAAGATGAGAATGCTTTATCAATTTTTGAGACTAGTTGTCACTCAGGATCACCAAAGAAACAGTCTTCAGCTGCTGCTATCCATAAATCCTACCTTCATTTTACAATGTGAGTCATTCTGAATTTTTTTCAATTTAAAATTATTTTTGATACTTTATATTTAGAATGATAATGTGTTTTTTACTTTTGTCTTAAGTTTGGAGTCTTTGTTTTTCTGTTCAGATATAGTTCTGGAAAAAGTTCCTATGTATTCCCCTTCATATGATAATAATTAGTTTGCTGACCAACTATTTAGATTGTTTTACCCAAGTTCAAGAATCATATCTACTAGTTTTCATACTTTTTTTTTTTTTTAACTGATTGTGTTTTTCTTTTCTTTTTTTCATTTCTTTTGTTGGGGTGCAGATTACCCTTTGGAAATCAACCTATGGGGCCCAGGTTTTATTGTTTTTTATTTGAACTATAATGAACAGAAATGAAATATTTGTTTATTACATTCTAGAATATTTTAACTTGTGATGTTTCAGGTGTCTTAGGGATTCTAAAGACTAAAGAAATTTTGAAATAAATTTTTACAGTAGTTAAATAACTTTTGATTCTCTAGTTTTAACCTCATTAGTTTACACTTTTGTAATTTGAATTTTATGGTTTTTCTATTTACTTTTGCCTTTTTACTGTTTGTGCTAAAGCAGCATTTCTTGTGCATCATTATGGGTAAATACTTTTAGTACAAAGGTAATTTTAAATTAAGAGACCATATAGTTTTCAAACTCTAACAGCATCATTACTTCTAGTTACATAATTAGCACTATGGTTGAAGCTCCCGTCGGGTACTTCTAATACCACTTCACATTGAAGCCTCTAAGTAGTTTTTCTTTAAAGGTATTCTGGGAGCCGGGGAGATGGCTCAGTGTAATAAGTGCTTCTCTGGCAAGTGTGAGGACCTGAGTTCAATCCCCGGTTCTGCCAGAAGAAAAAAATAAATGTATTCTGAACAAATTCTTCCTCCTGAATCAGTGTTTTCTATATGTAGATTTCGGTGAAATATTGTTTTGGTTATTTGCATTCATAATCCTCTCTCAGTTTTTGTTTTTTAAAGTGAGCCCAAGTTGCTTCCATTTGTCGTTTTCTTGACTATTAACATCAAGTTCTACTATTTGAAACTTTCTTCTTTTCTAGCTCCTTTCCTTGACATTTTCAGGTGTGTTTTCTTACACACTTTTTTTTTTTTGCGTTTTACAGCTATTTTATTAATAGTTAGCAAATTAGATATTCCTGTTTGCCATTTACCTTGTTAGCATTTGAGTGTGTGCATATGTGTTGTTTTGACAGTTTTAGTTGTTTGGTTTTGAGTTATACAGTAGCAGGAGCTCATTATTGACTTATGTTCCAATTTTGTAAGATAGCTCTGTTGTCGTTAAAGGAACACAAAGATAGATTTTGAAATTAGAAAGCTTTGTTTCCAGTTTTTTTCCCTCCAGTTTTGTATTGACTTTTTGTGAAGACCATTCTCTGTCACTGATGTGTGCCGTTGGTATGGCTAATTTGTTTAATTTAGCTTTTCAGAAAGGATTGTTTTATGCTCCTTTAAGCTTTTCTACTTTACTAATTAATTTTGATTTAATAGTAACAGCTCTTAATCTAGATCAGACTTTTCTCTTTTTAGGTGTCTCAGTAATATTTACTAGTTTATCTCTGTTCACCCATTTATTCCATTTTTGTTTACTGTATGTTAGGTACTGTAATAGATGTTGAAACCATAAACATGAAAAGATACAGTATGGATCTTACTCTGGAGAAGCTCTTGTTTTGGGGCTGGCCATGATTGTGATGTGGCTGAAGTTCTATGAAAGCAGAAGTAATCCCACTGTTTACTCCAGGAAAGCTTCATAGGAGACGTAGTGATAGTTGCTGAGTAAGAAGGGATGAAAGTTCGCACCACAGTGCTTACGACAGACTATACCTGTGCTGGATATGTAAATAATACAGCATTTAAAGTACTGTCATTTGTGTTATAGACAAGGAACCTGAAGTACAAGTAAAATAATTGTGCACATCATTTACTAGTAGTTTGTGAAGCCAAGTTTTCTGGGATTATTTTTTCCCCAAGTTAATTTTTTTGGGCGGGAGGGGCAGAGCCGGAGATTGAACTCAGGCCCCTGCACTTGCCAGGGAGGCGCTTATTCCACTGAGCCATCTCCTCAGCCCCTCAAGTTAATTTTTGATCTTTTTTTTCCCCCGGAACCGGGGATTGAACTCAGGCCCTTGCGCTTGTCAGGGAAGCGCTTATTCCACTGAGCTA
>NDGM011186973.1:0-13720 GCA_002564305.1 Octomys mimax
TATATATATATATATATATATATATATATATAGCTACATATATTCTATCTATCTATCTATCTATCTATCTATCTATCTATCTATCTATCATTCCTCCCCCTTTTGCAAGCTTCAAGCATGATGTATACCAAGATGATGGATCAAAATGACCCAAAAGTTGGCAGAATATTTTCTCTCAGATAACCAAATACCACAGCCACTAAATTAACTACAGCTGGGGGGAAAAAAGAGCCAATGGAAGTGCAGTACCTGCAGTCTATATATGGACGGAGAGGCACGTTGTTTTGTTTACTGAGTCTTGTGTGGATGACTGTGACCCTGGGATGAATGGTTGAATGACTTAAGTTACATTTTTTCCTACTTTTTAAATTAAGTTTATAGGGCCAGCCAGATAGCTCAGCAGATTAAAGTTCCAGCTTAGGCAGACGCAGTGACCAGGGTTCGATCCCTGCCATTCTATGCCAGCCCTGACCTGGGATGTGCTTAGACAGTGATTGAGACTGGGCATGGTGGTGTGAACCTGTAGTCCCAGCTCTTGGGACGCTGAAAACAGGAGGATCACTACAAGTTTGATCTGTGTAGTGTGACTCTATAAACCCTGTCCTAAATACATACATACATACATATATACATGAAATAAAATAAAATAGTTTCCAAATGAAAACATTACCATGTGTGGCATTGAAGGATCATGTCTGGATAGTCTCTAAAAGCCTTTAGCTCAAAAGTCTTTTAAGAACATTATTTATAATAGTTATAAAATTTCCTTTGAATAGTTTATCTTAAATCCTTATTCTGTCCTTGAATATAATTTTTAATATCCAATAAAAATTCAGTATACTTTATAAACATACACACACACATCCTAATGATTTTTGACACCAAATAATAATCTCTCTTTTTTTTTTCAACCTTTTTGAGATATGTTCTTGCTATGCAGTTAAAGCTGGCCTTGAGCTCACTTTGTAGCCCAGGATGGTCTTGAATTTATAACAATCCTCCTGCCTCAGCCTCCCTAGTGCTGGGACTACATGCACATGCCACCATACCTACCTCTGAATTTATGTAGCTTTAGAAAGTATTACTAGAATTCTCTGAGTAACTTATCCTTAGAACAAGAGAGATGCCTTTATTTTTCCCCATATTCTTAAACAATCACATCTAATTTTTTATGCATTATGATGCTTAAATCTTTGTTTTACAGTATTTTTTTTTCTGATTTTCCACATTAGGACACCATATCAAGCCTTACATTTTCTGTGGAGTTTAATACATTACTTCTAACTAGTCCTTTATCTCCAGTTCTTCTATCAATAAAATTTTTCACTGTTACCAGTTTAATTCTTCTAAGTCATAGCTCTTATCATTCAGATTTTAAGGCCTTAACAATATCTATGAAATAAACTATTAACTTCATGTCAAGTTACTGAGATCCACTTCTTGTTTTCTAGTTCTATTGTGAAGCCCTCTTTATGTACTTTTTAAATCCCCAAAATATCCCCAAAATAAGATTGAATGGCAGCCTCCTAAAAGATATTTACTTGGAACCTTCAAAGACAGCTTTACTCGGAAAAAGGGGTATTTGTTCAGTATTTCTAGATGCAATTAAGCTAATAATCCTGAGTGAAATGACACTGGGTCACGGTGGAGGTGCTAGGCTTTGTGTCTAGATACCCCCACAGAGCCTAATGTGGACTTTTACAGAGGTGGCTGAATTTAGAGCGGGTAATGCTGGGATTAAGGGCATGTGATTAGTAAATCAGTTCGCTGATTGGTTTGGCTTAGTTCTGGCTAGGATGAAGGATGTGAGTGCTACACTGGCCCTAAGGCACATAGCCTCCATGCGATGTAAGGGACAGAAAGGGTCTTGTCTTCTCTCCCACGTAATGTTTGGTGCATTGTGGGGGCTGTGAACTGTCAACTCTTCCAGGCCACACTGCCTTGGACCCAGCTAGTTATGGACCAAAACCGCTACAAAATGTGAGGTAAATAAACCTTTCTTCTTTTAACTTTGGATGTCAGGTAGTTTGTCCCAGAAGTGAGATAAGTAACTAAGACAGGTGGCGATTGAAGGATAGATGTTATAAAAGGAGAGAATGAGAAAGGCAGAGAGGTGAAAGACAGAAGAAAATGGTAGCAGAGATTGACATAAAGTTAGAAGGCACCAAAAGTTAGAAGAAGCAAAGAAAGGTTTCTCCCTAACGCCTTTGGAGGATTGATGACCTTTCTAGAACTTACTTGATTCAGAATTTATGGTCTCTAAGAGGTGAGAGCTTCAGTCTCTGTGTGTGTGTCTCTCTCTGTCTCTCTTCTGCTTTCTCTTCTGTCCCATCTCTGTCCCTGGACTGAACTCAAGAACTTCACATTGAGCCTTCATCTCAGTTATTTTGAGACAAGTTCTCACTAAGTAGCTAAGCTTCCCAGCTATCAAAAAAACTTGTGGCTCTTCTGTCTCAGTCTCTTAGAATGCTAGAATTAAATAAAGTAATATCCCTTGTTTTAAATCATGTTGCTTATGAAATACATGCAGGCAGTCCCAGAAAGCTTGACTAAGTCTTCTTGAGAATATTACTCTTGTAGCTGTCCCTTGCCTGGGACTGTTTCCTCTGCTGGAATGCTTACCATTCTTATGAACCTACTAAAATGATGATCTACATTTTTAAGTAACATGACGTGAAACATGGTGCTAAGGCTCTATTTCATAACTTGTTTGCATTTTTCATCAGGCCTATAAAATAGGTAATGTTGTATCTACAGGTATATACCAGATGAACTGAAACTTTCATACAAGCGATTTTGCTCTAAACACCATAATTTTTGTAAATTCAAAGAATGCCCAGGTCATAGCTCAAAACACACCTCATCCATGAACTCTTTGCTGGCCAACTGAGTGAGTTTCTACAATTATTTTACTATATCTGTCTCAGGGATAGACCATAGACTGCTGCAATACACTTTATTTGTTCAGCTACATAACAAAATAACTAAAAGAACTATGACTCTCATATGTGAGTATTTAAATTTCTTCTATAGATGCTGGCCTAGTATTTTTCTTTATTCAAAAATAAGTCTTTGATTGAATAACTCTGGTTGAAGACAAAAGCCATGTTTAACTCTTTGTCTAGGATTTTACAAAAAAAAAAGAAGCTGACCTTCAGATTTCTGACCCATTTCTGTATTCTCTTATCCTTGGATTTTCTCTTACTTTATCTAACAAACTTAGGATTCAAAAATAACTTTTAAAAAAAGGAAAAGAAAAAATAAGTTTAATACATGTTCTTGTAGCAACCTCTAGCAACCACAATTTTCATACAGAATGATATAAAATAATTAAATCTAACAAAAGTAAAAAGATTTTCAATTAATTCTAAATAATGTAACAGATTTATTTGCTATGTGTTTGTAGAATTTGTCACTTGGTTATATTTTGAAAGGTAAATATAAAAAGTAGAAGTTCAATATTTGGAAAAAACAAATCACAGTGTTGAATTTGGTGATTTATTTTCTAAATAAAGTTACAAAGATCACTCAGTTCTCTTTCCTATTTATACTGTCAACAATCATTTTCAAAGAAAAATTCATGGGCAAACAGAAAAAAATAGGAGAAACAATTATAAAACATTTTATGAATTGTAGAGAATGATTTTTTTCCTAGCTTCAATTTTATAATTAGTGAAATTTGAAAGATGACAAAGTTGTATATTTTAATTCCAAGAGTTATTGCTATGTCTGTGAAAAATGAAATAAGCACAATTTTGTTTTTGACTTTTGGAGACAAGGCATATTTATTTTTATATATAAAATAAAATAAATATATAAAAATAAAATAAATCAGGAAATTATGTCACTAAATGCAATTTTAGGAAAAAAAACTCATAAAGAAACATTACTAATCACTAAGCTCTAGTGCTCAGAATAAACACAGTTAAATATTTTTTCTAAGATTTAATTCCTTGTAACCAAAGCCAAAAATGTTGGGGAAAAAAAGAGGACATAAAGAAAGAATGACTGGTAAACTTAAAACAATTATCAACTTCAGAGTGTAAGCTTGTGTTTTGTTGGGTAGGAATTCTTTTCAGACAGAAGTAACAAAATATCAAATACCTAATTCACTTTAAAATAAAGGTGTATTCTACCTTAAATAGCTTTCTACATAGCCTGTGAAATCTGAAAGTCATCAACTATGTGTGATTGTTCTCTATCAACATCTAAAATCTGAAGCGTGAACCTAGGAAATTGTGTAATAGAAATAGCTAGGGAAGGCTCATCCATCAGTATCAGACACATTGCTTTTGTCTGTAAGAAATGAAACCATGAATGAAATGCTACTTCACAGAACACTGGTGTAATCAATGAGAGACTTACTCTTTCAATTATGTGTCCCTGGAAGGGCTGACTCAGGCAGTGGTGATTCACAGCTCAGTAATGTCATCAGGATTTTAGTTGTCATTTCATGATTTCATCTTTTCATAGGTCTCTTCCTCAAGATGATTTGAAGGTGACTGCTCACCTTTCTAATAAAACCACATTCAAAGAAGTAAGAGAGAGAGAGAGAATGGGGCTGGGGAGATAGCTCAGTGGCATAAGTACCTGCCTGGCAAGCACAAGGTCCTGAGTTTGATCCCAGGTACCAAAAACAAAAACAAAACACACATACACACACACAAAAAAAAAAAAACCCCAAAGAAGTAAGAGATATTTTTGGGTTTTTTTTCCTATGGATGTGAATGAACTTTTTTCTCAGAGGAAATTTAAAACATATCCCTTCATGTGTCATTGATCAAGCAGTAGACTAAAGTTCCTGAATGGTTTACTCATTCAACAAATATGTAGTGTACCTATATAATATACCAAGTATCATTCCAGACATTCTTACATACTTCAACATTAAACTAAAAGCAAACAAATAAACAACAACAAAAAACCCCTCTTGCTTTCATGGAGCTTGTATTCTACTTGGGGAATCAGAAATTGCTAAAATTATCAAAAATATATTCAATCATATAATGCCAAATTCAATGAAGAAAACCAAAATAGAGAAAAAGAAAAAGGAGAATTTCTGAGTGTGAACAGAGCTAGTGGTCCAAGGAGGAGTTCCTGAGAAAGTGAGATTTGGAGGAGATATAAGTCAGAAGGGGCCATGGGAATATCTGAGAATAGTGACATCTACACAGAAAATCAAGTCCAAAACCAACAATGTACAAATGAGCCTGACATATGAGGAATATTGTGGAGGCCCAAGCAGCTAAGAGAAAATGAGGAAACTAGATAAGGAGGTGCAGTCAGGGAGCAAGGTGGACTGGTCACGAACCATCTCATAGGTATTGGTGTGGATATTAGATTTCGCTTTAGGGCAATAGAAAGGTATCGCATGGTTTTGAAGAGTAGTGAGGCATGTCCAGATTGACATACAGAAGATCACTCTGTTGGCAAGGAATGAACTGTAGGGGTCAAGGGTAGAATTAAGGAGATAAAAGTGTGGCTTAGAACAGGATGTAAGTGGTGAAGATCAGAAGACCAAGATTCTTTTGGGCTGACACTGAGTCTAACGAGCTATCATTTCTTTATGGCTTACAGTTCTCAAGAATAGCTTGAGGCTGTACTGGGAATGCTGTGCCCTGAAGAAAGGAGAAGCTGACGGGAGGGAGCGTCCTGACTCTGTTCTGTCCCTCCTACAACAGACTGTCTACAACCCTTCAGCTCTGCTGACGGATCTTGTTACTCTAAAGTTAAGCTCCAGGGCAGGCTTCCTTCCAGGGCTTCTCAATCACAGTGCAAGTGAAATACATGCAAATGAGATACCATCTGCCTTGGGCAAGTTTCCTGAGCCTTAGGGGGATCATCTCCCCATGGATCCTAGGTTTCTATGACTTCTTCCTGCTCATCTGTAAGTAGTTTAACTTTTTACGAATGTTCTGTGCTTAACAGACTTGAGCGAGTGATATAAATCGGCCCAGAGCAAGGTACACGGAAAAGGTGCCTATGACACTCCCCTCAGACCGAAGCAAGTGCCTTGCGAACCTTCTATTCACAAAATTGTTAGACTAAAAATATACTGTAAAAAATGAATAAAGAGTTGGCCTCTAGACAAAGGATCAAACTGACTCTTATTGCCTAAATTGATCTTCTGGGAGGATCACATACTGGGAAGTGAAGTATGATGTCCATGTAGAGTATATTAGCTCTGATTATGAGATAACCTCGGCTATATGAGTTTTAAAAATATAAATCAGTAGTTAAATGCGTAGTATTCCTGCTGATTTGGCTTGGCCAAAAGGCAGATGCTGATAGGGAGGTTAGGGTACAGAATGATTATTAGGAATTCCAGTAGAAGTCATGTTTGTGGGAATCTGAAGCTTCTGCTGCTCCTTAACAGCTCCAGTGATCCTTGACACTGCAGTTTCTTAGGAGGATGGTACGTGATGTGACCAAAGAAGTTCCCACAGCTATGGTATGTTTCTATTTCTATGCACTGATCTAAGGAGAGATAGCAGTTTACAAGTGTACATCAAGCATCATAGAAAATTTTGACAGAGATTCTGTAGGTAGCAAAATAGCATCCACATCCAAAACCTTAGTAACTTAGTAATTCATTCCTGTCAGAATGAATTGCTGGGAATTCAGAAAAAAAAATGTTATATATGTTTCATCATGCACCTCATTGGTCTCCTTGAGAGATGGGGTGGCATCAAGGGTATAGTGCCTTGGTTATGTTTCTCATTGCTGAGACCAAATACATGGCACCTAAAGTTCAAGAAGGAAAGGTTCATTTTGGCTCACAGTTCATAGAGGTTCAGTCCTTAATTGGCTGATTCCAAGGCAGGGTTGCACCGCAGAAGAGGAAAAATAGTTCATGGTGTGAAAGGTGGAAGGCAGGAGGTAGCAAGCAGCAAGTGATTACATCAGACTTCTTCCTGTCCCTTAAATTCTATCCAGGATATAGGTCCTAGTGCTAGTAGCTCCTACACTCAACATGAGCCTTCCCATTGTCTACGCCTAGAAGTACACCTACACCAACCAGTGGACTAATCTAGAAATTGCACACTCTCAAGTCTAACGTGACATACTTTATCCCAGAATCATACACTAGATCCAACCACCTCTGAAAATTCCCTCCTATGACTGTATGACACATAGGAGGGATACCGAGACACAACCCATTACACCCCCAAATCATCACCTACTAACAAATGCTTCTCCATAAGACCACACATGTAATCTTAGGTTAAAGTATCAGCGCAAGAGTGGTATGAAAAGTTGCTCTCCAGTCAGCTTGCTTTTGGTTTATTCTGGCTTGTCCTTGATCTGGCTTGTCCTGTGTCACTTTCATTGTTCCAATGAATGGTTAATTCTGGGTCTGCCTAATCAATGACTTGGTAAAGTCAGTCAGAGTGCAACTTAGATGGATATGCCTTATTCTATGGCCAGATTTTTCATTTTCACCAGGATTCAATAGCACTTCAGGGATTGATTTTTAAATGAGGTACAACTTTATACTCAGGATACTATAGCCATATTCCAGAATCCTAAAGGTCTATATCTCTATATTTTGTCTAGACCTTGGCTACAACTCAACTTATCCCCTTGCTCTATATGGCCATGCTTATATAGGAGAAACATGGTTGTATGTTCAATAATTCTTTAGATATCCAATTATAAGGGGCTGGCCAAGTAGTTCAGTAGATTAAAGTGTCTGCAAGCAGGCACAGGTGCCAGGAATTCCATCCCAGGCCTGCTGTGCCAGCCTTGCCCCCAGGGCATGCTGAGACATTGGGACTGGACGTGATGGCATCTTGGGAGGCTATAAACAGGTGGATCACTACAAGTCCAATCTAGTAGCGAGACCCTGAACACCTTGTAGATCCTTCCCTAAAAATACAAAAATTAAAAAACATAAAAAATAAAATAAAATAGATATGTATGCAGTTATTGCCCTTTACCAGTACAGAATTAAGTAAATGCCCATAGTTACACTTAGGAGTGGATGAGGAATATTATAACCATATTTATAAATCATGATCATTTTTCCTGGGACCACTGTATCTTTTTCATTTAAAACATTCATGTCTGAAAATTGGATCAGGTACAGACACTGAGCAAGCACGGCAGCCAGAACAGGGAATGGCAAACCACCACACCCTCATTCCTGGAAAGTGAATGTGCTAAGGCATGTGAAAAAATGTCTTTGCCATTATAATTAGATGAGCTTACCCTTAAAATTGGAAAATTATGTTGGATTATCTGAGTGGGCTCAATCTAGTCACAATACTTACTGAACTTTCTTTGACTGAGAGATGTATGTAGAGAAGAAGGAAAAGGAGATGCAGAGAACAGAGTCCAAGAATCTCCAGATACAGGAAGAATTCAACTGGTTCTCATATAAGTGGCCAACATGCAAGATCCAGAATGAGAAAAATCTTCATTTTAAAACCATCAAAATATGACAACTTCAGCTCTCTGATCATAAGGATCTAGATATGGACAACAATGTGACTGTTTGGAGATCCATCAGCCTGCCACGGAAAAGTCATACCACATGTCACATAATTTATAAGATTATGTTGCAATAATCACCCAAAGAGCCAAATGCAAAAGAGTGCAGGAAATCTGTCCACACACTAAAGACCCAAAGAATCCAGCTGTAAGCCTGGATTCCACAGCAATGTCCTGCATGAGTCCAGCTGAAGACCTAGAACCCATGGCAATGACTCATGCAAGTCTGTATCAAGGATCTCTGCTGGGAAGGCCCAAAGGTCAGTGGTGAAAGCCAGAAAGTCTGTGCAAGCAGGAAGAAGGTTTTGTGACAGCTGCTGCGGGATCTGCGCTGGAGCCAGGAAGTAATGCTCAAAGTAAGAACCAGAGCTTCCCCTCAAAAGAAAAGAACCTCAGCCTTTCCCAGCAGGAGTGAGGTCCTGAGCTCCTCCAGTGATAACAGCCAAGTTCATACCAGGAAAGCCAGGTGACAAGCTTGTCCAGAAGAATCAATCAACAGCACCACCTCTTCCTCTTCAGTTCTCTTTTTGATGTTGTTAGCAACGATCTGCAAGTGGGCATCCCACACTTGACACAATGCTGTTTCAGTTCAGCTGGGTGTTACAAGTTGACCCCAGTTGTTAACCCACCGAAGCATATAAGCAAGAGTGTGTGGCTTTTGTCTTTCTAGCTTATTTCACTTAGCATACTATTTTCAAATGTTCTCACCACAAAAAAATGTATATGTGTAGTAAGAGAGATGTTAACTATCTTGATTTAATTATTCCACATTATATTCAATAATCATCTAGCATTTTCTGCCTCATAAATACACACAACCATAATTTGTCAATTTGCTACTATAAAAAGTGGAAACAAATTAAAACTTGGTAGCTCACAGTACACATATCTGCATGGGCATCAACTTATGCATCCAGCGGCCACTGGCAGCCCCAAAGGGTTAGTTTAGGCTAGAAGTAGGTGATTTTGCATCTTAAAGAGATATTATTGGCATAGGCTACATGTAATGTTAACTGATGATAAAATAATGAAATGATAAAATGATCTTATGTGTAGGTTATTGTTTTTCCTGACAAAGGAAAGCCTGCAGGTTACTAAATAAAATAAAAGATTTTTGTCTGGCTTATATTTTGCAAAAAAATGAAATATTTGGTGACAAATGAATCAGGAGTTCAAAGAAACCAGTCAGAAAGCTATTGAAAGAGAGTAAATGCATTCTTAAAAATAAGTTGTTACTAAGGGGCCAAGGAGATGGCTCAGCAGAATAAGCACTTTCCTGGCAAGCACAAGGGCCTAAATTCAATCCCTACTTCCACAAAAAAAAAAATTGTTACTAAAGAAGAAAGTTTATATTTCAGATCGTTCAAAGTATATTAGCTTCTCTAAACTCAAGTTAACATTTTCAAATTACTTATTCCCTTTCAATTTACTTTTGATTTGAAGTTTTACTAATCATTTGAATTATTCCTTATTTGTATACATATTACCATATTTATTTACCATGGCACCCATTACAGCATCTTATTCTCCATTTCCTACCATGATACTTCAGAGTGAATGTGAAAGAGAAGAGATCAAAGCTACAACATATGACTCTTGCCGATCGTTGAGTGAAAAGAGTACATAAAGCAGACATGGCAAGCAGAGAATAAAAAGTGTAGATTGCTTGACAAACTGCACTAATATTTTAGTTTAAGGTTTCCACATGGTGAATGAAGCAGTTTGACCTTCATACACTTGACCAGTAGGACAATGGGTCTGGAGAAGCAATGCTGTATGGCTGGGCATTTCCCATCTATAGTACCCCTGTGGTGGAGGACGCATGGGTTCGAAGGGCACAAGTGAGGGCCAGGGAGATAACTGAGAAGTCTAAGTGCCTACCCAGCAAGCGCAATGACCCAGGCTTGATCCCCAGCATGCAATTTTGCCATACTGGCCACCAAAACCAGGCATGGTGGCAAACACCTGTAATCCCAGCACTGGGGAGACTGACACAGGAGGATCATTATGAGTCTGAGCTGTGTAGCAAGATCCTGTATCAAATAAATAAATAAAATATTTTAAAAATGAATATTAAAAAATGAAAGGCACAAATGAGGTTGTCTCAGGGACCATTAGTCCTAGGCTTAGGCGTTCTACCCAACGTTAAGAGAGGAAGGATTTTCTGTTCATCTTCAGCCTTTAGGAGAAAGTAAACTAGTTTCTCTTCCTATGTAAAGTGAGGAGCAATGTCAATAGCTCTTGTTCAACCCATGAAGGATCTGAAAAGAGAATGTGAAATTACCGATAGATTGCTTGACATGCTGTCTTCACCAGGCGGCATTGCAGGAGTCATAAGCAAAAGGGAAAAGGATCTAAGATATTTCTTATTAGAGAGTCACCAATCCAGAAATCCCTGTGAGGTAGTTCACACAAATCTGATTATTGTGCATGAAAATCTTTTTGATTTCAGCTTAGTGCGCAGGAGCTGTCAGCAGAGCACTGGGAAAAAGTGCCCTCACTGGCAGGAGAGGAGGAGTCTATGAAAGACATTAATTCTAATTTTTAAGGAACATATTTAGCAGAATGAGAACACTGACATGTCTCAACATACTAAAAAAAGAAACCAGGTAAAAAATGATCCAAGAAGGACTATCTAACTTTTTAATGTATTTTTAAATAGTTGAATTTTTTTGAAACAAAAAGGGCTCAGAGCAGAAATCCTGTTATTTAAAGATGTGTGTGTACCATCAGTAGAAAACCTTGCAGTTCGCCATACGGATCACCCACTTACCCCTCTCTCAGACTGAATCTGCTTTTTCACACACATCAGTTTTCTAATTACTTTCTAGTCCCTAACAATGTGCTCCTACATGCTTCTTTGGGCCTTTTCTCTATGAATTTTTCACTTTTAATTCCCAAGGTAAAGGAGAAGATATTCAATGTGTTTGCTATTTTAAATCTGAGTTTAAAGGAGAAAAATATCTGTCTTGAGTCCTCTCTTCCCGTCAGGCCACAGAGGTCACTGCTGCCAATCCAGCCTCAGTAAAGGACCGATTGTTGCATCATAGCTTTGGCAGCCAGCACTGTCACAGATGTCCTTTGTAACATACTGGATGAAGTCTCCATTGGATGCATTTAGAACCCTTTCGACATATTCTCAAGCCATCCCTGCTTTCATAGACTGGACACTGTAAGTTAAAAAGCCCACTGATTATATCTCTGGACTGAACTCTCTCTCTAAATTGAGACAAAATTATTGTATCATTTCCTATTCCTTAAAAGCTTTCCCTTCCCTTCGAGAACACTTTCTGAAATAAGCCATTGGATAAGGGCTGCCCCAAGGCCCAACGCCATTCAGATGAATGCTAACCAATTGTCTTTAGGAGGTTGAGTTCTCACTGCCCTCTCACTGGGAGTAGAGGCAGCAGCTTTGCAGTTGGAATTTTGTGTCACTCAAAGAAGGGGTGAAATTCTGACAAGTGTATTCTTAGGTGATTTTGTCATTGCACAAGCATCTTAAAGTATACTTTCACAAACCTAAATGGTGCAGGTTTTAGTGGATTTCTAACTTGTGGTCAACTTTCTACACCCAGCTGAACTGGACAAGTGTGGTGCTGGGCAGGGGAAGCCCATCTGATGGTGGTTGCCAGCAGCATAAGAGGCAGAACTGGAGAGGCTGTTGAGATGCCATTAGGGTTACTGTGTGAAGAAGCTGTTGGCACTGCGAGAAGTTGTTGGTTCTCCTGGCTGTTTTGCTGGGTCACTTTGTCATGCTGGCTTTCTTTATGAACTTGACTGTTCTTGTTGGAGGAGGAGCTCAGAGATTTTGTTGTCACTGAGAATGGCTGCAACTCATTTCGAGGGAACTCTGGTTCTCACCTTGAGCATCACTTCCTGGCTCTGGAGAGGAAGAGGATGCGCACTGCTCAGCCAGGTGGAGGAGCTTGTCATGTTGACTTTCCTGATGGAAACTCAGCTTTCTTCATTGCTGGAGAAGCTGGGGGCTTCGCTGTTGCTGAGGGTGGCTCTAGTACCTGTGGGAGAGCTCTAGTGCTTACCTGAGCATTACTTCTGAGCTCCAGTTCAGATCCTTCAGCCTGCTAGCACATCATCTGCTAGCTTCAGCCCAATGACTTAGACTTTCTAGCTTCCACCACTGACCTTTGGATCTTTCCAAAAATCCGTAAAGTTGGCCTGCATGAGACTTTGTTGTGGGCTCTAGGCCTCCAGTTGGACTTATGGGTAGCATTGTTATGGGCTCTAGGTATTCAGCTTGACTCCTGTGGGATATTAGGATCCAGGACCTCACCTGGATTCTTTGGTCTTTAGTGTGGAAAGATTTCCTACAACTCCTTATATATGATTCTTTGAGTGATTCATTATAAAATGTGTCCAGTATTATATTATTCCCTTTGCAAAAACTCCAAACCCTGACACAGATCAATCCCAAGCTGTGACACACAGAGCCAATAAAGAGACCTGGTGAACAGGAAATGTAGGACTCTGTTGTCAATGTAACACACTCCACCTTATCATGATAAAATATGTTTTCTTTTTCTAAATAGAAAATATACACTAAAGTAAAGCTAAAATATTTTAGTGGATATTTTCTATTTAGAAAAAGAAAACATATTTTATCATGACATAGTAAGTCAACCAATAAGACAATATTCATCATAATTATCACATATTTTATGGCTATATTTTCATAAGACTGATAGTAGGGTAAGGTTTATATCACATTAAATATGAATAGTTCAGTTATCTAAAACATAATATCTATGACATAGCTAAGAAATGGGAGTTTTTCTACTTATCATCTTAGAAGACTACAGTTATATATAATCGTGCTTTATCTTGATCTTAACTCTCTAGCAGAAAAATATAAAAGTGAGGTGTATAAAGTAAAGCCATATTAATATGCTGAGCTATGAAAGACTCAAGTCAACAAGCTCTGCGGATAACCCACTACTATTGTGGACTGCTGGACTGTGTTGGATTGTTTTGCTGAATTCACACACCTATAGTAATTAGATGCCAATGGAATACCCATCTCTGACGGGACTAAACAAAGCAAGGGGATACAAAGGAAGGACCATTTTGTAGCTGTATATACAGAATAGTTAGGATAGATATACAGCTACTTGCACTTAATTCAATGTGAAGAAATATTTGTACTAACAGTGTTTGGACAGGATATCCTGTCAGCTTCTTGTACTATGGATAACCACTAAGAAGATAACAA
>NDGM011186974.1:9443-20033 GCA_002564305.1 Octomys mimax
TTTTTTTCGGAACCAGGGACTGAACTCATGCCCTTGTGCTTGCCAGGGAAGCTCTTATTCTACTGAGCTAACTCCCCGACCCCTAATCTACTAGTACTAGGGATTCCTATTATGTACTTTCTAAACATTCATTTAAATAAATAGTTTTTTAAATTAAGGATAAGGAATAATTACATATAGAAAATAAATGACATGATTTCTCCTTAAAATGGTAAACAAATTTATCAAATATGTGGTATTTGTGAAGTAAAACATAATAAGGAATGATTTGTTATAGCTACGAATGTATCTTCATGTTTAAGACGTGAAAAGTGCAGCTTAATTTGCAGGAGACCTGGATTTTATTTTGTATACTAAAACAAATTAACAAGTCTACCAGAATCTATGCTAGAAAAAGGCCGGTTATTTCAGAGAAAAGAAACCACTTGAGATGTAAATACCTGATAAGGAAGGTATGCAGCAAAGGGAATTAAAGAGGGGTAGAGAAGGAAATGAGCAGTTTCCAGTTGTTAAGGTAATTAACCTTTTCTCAGGATCATTAAGAAATGTTTTCCCTGCACACACCAATTCTCTTTCAGGTTGTAGAGGTCATTGTTTAGCAGAACAGGAGGGGAGAAAATGAAAGCTGGTATCTATCCACTCACTTCCAAAACTATTATATTCCAAAAATATAATATTAAAAAATATTAACAGTCACTGTTAATTTCTTTCTTCCTGGCTTGTGTCTCCCTACCCTAGAATTCTACCTCAGGCAGGTGAGATGCAACCCTAAAACAATATCAATGTGAAATGGCTCAGCAGCTTTTTTGAATAAGCAGAGTGTTTAATCTATTTCATTTAAGTGGTGTTCTTCTTGCCATCCAAATTTTTATTGGGGCCCAGTCATTCTTCAGAGGAATTTCTTTTCAATTCTTTGCTCTGTAGGGCTAATTTCCAAAGAATAGCTATGTTAAGAACAAAAGCTCTATTCCCAAAGCACTGTGATGAAGCAGAAATCTGAAAAGGCTAAGAAGATGGAAGAATGAGTACACTCGCAGTTCTAGTCCATGTATAGTCCTGCTGACCTCCTTAATTTCGTGCCCGCTCTAGCTTTTGAGTAAAAGTTCCATTTTCATGGGCTGTTCATATCTGAACACTGCCTCTGACTTCTGCGCAACTATTTGAAGAGAACCACATCACACAGATCTAGAAATGATCGTGGGTAATATGTGAGTGCCCAGGAGGTGGACCTCACCCTTCTCCTTGCTATGCTTTCACCCATTATGAGCAAACAGAGGGCATGTGTGACGCAATCGGTTGGTCAGGACCTCAGAGACTCTCCAAATCAAAGCAACAAGTAATGAAGCTTGTGAATCAGATTAGAACTTTAGGTTTGACTTATGAGTGAAAGGAAAGTGGCATAGATAGAGGAAAGCCTGGAGACTGAAGTTAGGTAACTCTGTATTTGGGTAATCCGGGACCGACTCATTCGATTTCCTTATTTAATGGAAGTTTCATTTGAAAGACTATATGCAGAATTATCCAAGAAACTCTAAACAACAAGCACTTTCTGACCTTAGCAGAATTTGTTGCACTGTTGCTTTCTAATGAGTAGACCAGGGTATGGGGTCTGAATGAGTGATATTTCTTTATAAGATTTATTTGCACTTCGCTACCTGCTTTTTAAATTTTTTGTATTTGTTATATGGATCTAATCATAAGTAAATATAATTATTTCTATTTCAAAATATTGTGAGAGAAATTCAGTGTTCACAGTGATTGTTTGTTCCTGGTCTGCTGTTCGAGTCCTCAACCAGTCTCTTGAACTTCAAATAGTATGTATCTAAGCAGAGCACGCCCTCTGGTGGTTGCAGTATGACAATGCGAATCTGCTCCTTTCCCAAGGACAAATGGTGGTCAAGTACTATAAAACATCGGAGTCATGAATTCACAGTCTGTCTTTGGGACTATGGTAGGGATCTAGCCTAGCAGGAATGATAGCCTTACGCTTAAAGAAGTCTTCATGGGGGGGTATGATCGAAGAGGGGGCTAAATGAATTTATTTCAAGGCATATGGTTGAAATTATCATCTTTGTTTTGGGAGAGTTTTCTACCTTTCCCCTAACGCAATCAGCAGACTTTCCTCATTCAACAGGTGAATGTATCCATACAGGACAGTAGTCAAAGTCACAGGGGCCAGGAGGAATCTGAACAACCAAGCACTGCTGTTTCCTTGAGTTTATTAGCCTCAGAATGCACGCCAGCTGTCCCAGTACGCGTCAGCACAGCTGCCTGCTCTTCATCCTGGAGTGTAAGAGTACACAGCTGTTCTCCTTTTTTGCTGGAGGGACTTTTCGCTTCCGAATGTTTTCATACCACTGGCATCCATAAGGATGTGTGGTTTTTACCTGTCAATTTGCCTTTTATTGTAAGAGTCTTGGCCATGTAGGTAAGATAGTAAAAGATTATTTTTCAATTTATTTAAGAAATGTTTAAATTTTTATTGATTTTTTGTTATTTCATAAATAATAATTGCATAAGCTTTAGACGACAATGTGTATTTCAATATAACTTTATCATGTGGCCAGGTGAAATCAGACAATGAAGCATATGCATCAACTCAAATATCTGTCTTACTTTATGGTACATGCCGTTCAATTCCCCTTCACATTCCTTTATTCAACAATTTTACTACTTCCCGATTTTCCTCCATGTCAAATGTCAGCTTCTTAGACTACACTGCTTTATTGATTTGTGTTTGGTTTCAACATTATCTTTGGCTAATTCTGTCCCTTATGAACTTCAAATCCTACATTTGGGCTACACCTTGCTTTCCTTGCTGTATGTTAAATCTACTGAAATACGCACACTATACTAAGTAAAATGTATTTGATCATTAAAATTCAATAAAATCATTTTGGGCAGAGTGATGCGTAATCTTTATGTTGTGTTTACAATTAATTATGTTGGACTGGCCAAATAGCTCAGCGGATTAAAGCGCATGCAAACAAGCGAAAGGCTGGGGGTTCAATTCCCGGGTCTGCCGTGCTGGCCTGGCCCCGGGGCATGCTGAGACTACAAAGGCACATGCTTGTAATCCCAGCTCTTGGGAGGCTGTAAACAGGCGGATCTAGTAGTGAGACCCTGAGCACCCTGTAGACCCTTTCCTAAAATACAAAATAAATAATAAATAAATAAATAATTTATGACAGCTTATAAAAGACAGCCATAATTCAGTCTCAGATCGATCTGATGCTCACACTCACCTGCTTTCTCACATGACCCTCTCTGATCACCAAATAATGGAGAATCTACCACTTGCAGCAGAAGAAACTCTGTTACACCTGTGTTCAGTAAGGCTTGCGACAGCCCCAAGTTTAGGGCCGCACAAGCTTGGACATTTTAACTTCATCTGCTCATAACTTAGCTCTCAGCAACAGGATGTGGACAACCTCACACAGCTGGATGTTGGCTGTAATTTGCAGCCTTAAGGACCCCAAATGCAGGTGTTGAAAAGCCTTGGTGTCCAGCGTGACACAATTGGCACCTTAGTGGGCAGAGATTACTAAGAGGTGTTTGTGTCAGAGCAGCGGGGGTGCCCCAAGCTCACTATGGGACTCCCACCCCTCACCTGATCTCTCTTTTGCTTCCTGGCTGTGAACAGAGTAGCTTGGTTGTGCCTTGCGCTGCTGCCGTAATGTGCTGTGTCGTCTCAGAAACAGGCAATGAGCCGACCCTGTGTGGACTAAAGCTTGCCACCCCAAGAGCCCATAGGAACCCTTTCTCTTTGTCAACTGTTCTCTCTGGCGCAGCGCTACAGTAGCAGCAGGATGAATAGCATGCTTTCTCTAGCATACTTGTTTGCACTACAGTAACCCAGAGTGCCTGTAACAAATAATAAAAAAATCAATGTTGGCTTACAGACATAACATGAAGAGTGGGTCACAGAAACAGGAAATACACATCAACACATGAGTGAGATAATTTTTTTATGCTTATTTTTATTTTTGATGGTACCCGGGATCAAACTTAGGACCTTTTGCTTATCAGGCGAGTGAATGAGATAAGAGAATTCTCTATTCTTTTGGAAACAAATATTTAGATTCTGAAATGTTCTTTTTTAAGACTTTTTTTTTAAATCCTGCATATCATATTCTCACTATTTCTGTCTTTGAAAATAGACAGACTTATGCAGTGTAATTTTCAAGATGGACACATCATAACTCTAAGTGGACATCACCTAGCCAGGCGTGGGGCCCACACTTGTCATCCTAGCTAGTTAGCAGGCTGGGTTTGTAGAAACACAAGTCCAGGCCCAGACCAGGTAGTTGAGCACCTTATATGGCAGTGACATCCTGCCCTAAAATAGACATACGATATGGCTGGAGATGTCACTCAGTGCAAAGGCCCTGGCATTAGTCCCCTGTATTGCAAGACAATTTTAAAAGATTTAATTTCGCTTGTTAATTAGTGAGAAGACAAGAAAAGCATTAAAACTTATTTAAGAGAAAATATCTTTTAGAGAGCTTATCCTCTAGTGTTCAAACTGTATTGACATTTCTACTTAAAATAGCATTTACATTGTTACATTTGTTACAGCCTAGCTTTCATTCCTGTATAGTGGTAAAGTAGCCTCTTCATTACAAGATGATCTGAGGTACAGGATCCTCTAGAATCAGATTACCAAGAGATCTTGGTAAACAATGCCAGGATGCCAAGGAATGGACTTCCAGGCATCTAATTAATGTGTCAATTAAAAAACAATTGTGACCACTGGAACATTAATAATCTTCCTATACATCATTCTTAAGATTCCTTAAGATTCCTCTATGACGAGGACTTCATTAATCTTTGAATCCTCATCCACGGCACATGCCTAGGACTCTAAAATTACGGGCCCCATTGATATACTAATAGCCATTCAGCAGAGAGAACTTTATTATAGGAAAAACTCCTCGCAGCTGGGCATCACACATCGTGCCTGTGATCCCAGCAATCTGGACAGTTGAGGCAGGAAGACCTCAAACTTAAACCAGTCCAGGAAAAGTGATGACTTAGAAAGACTTTCTCTCAACATTGTTAAAGACACGGCTGAGTATATAGCTCATTGCAAAGGTGCATTTTTAATCACTAGCATTCCCAAACAAATGAGAAAAAGTATTCTCTTGTGTCCTCTTTGACTTCACCTATCTCAGATTGAGTTCTGGTGAAACAGTAGTAGTCAGATTAAATATTTAATTCAACAAATATTTAGAAAGCACCTACTTATTGAAAAATGGAGAGAAACATACCTTCTGTGACTTGGTCTGTATCTCTTCTCTTTCCTTTCTTAATTGTATGTTGGTCTCTCCTTTCCTATTCTCTCCTAACATCGTTACCATGGAAGCACTTTTGGAGTTATAATTCTGTTTTTTATAGGGACTTTCTAGTTTTTAAGTACCAAGGGATAGCATAAGAATAATAACTACCTCCTGCTGGTTTATACTGCCGTGCTGGTAACAGGCCTCTTAACGAGCTTTTGAAGTATTCTGAAGGGCTTCAAGAAACAGTGCAAAAGCCGAAAGAAGACCGAGGATGGTGTCACGGGTCATAGACATTGAGAGGAACTCATCTGCTCTTCCACGCTTTGGTCTCGGGACCCTTTTCTGTGTCCACCAGGGCTGCTCCTTCCCCTAATGAGGCAACAGCTGTTTTTTCCCTTCCACCTGGATTCAGAGTCAGGAAAGCCTTTGCCCTGGCTTTCCTTTCTCTTGTGTCTCCCAAGGGACCGGAGGAGGGAAAACACATTAATACCTACGGTAGACCCAGAGCACATTCAGGTGGCTTGAATAAATGAGGCCTCACACTGAGTACACGGCACAAAATAAAATGCAGCCCAGAGAAGGCTAAATAATTTATCCATAATCACAAGAATGGCGAAGGTCTGATTCAATTTCAGGACTCAAGGTTTGTGTAGACGGTGCAATGCTAGCAGCTTCGTTGCAATGTACATTAGAGACTTTAAGAAAAAAAGCAACTTTTATTTACATCAAAGTCAACCACTTTCTACGTACTTAAGCAAGTTACCTAACTTTCCCTTACCTCACACATTTCCTCTAGAGATGGTAGTGTGTGTGTGTGTGTGTGTGTGTGTGTGTGCGTGTCTAGCAAGGCAGGTTTCAGAATTCAATTAGATACAACCGGCAAGCCGTGTACTTTCTAGTATTTTAACTTTCAATATTATTACTTGCCGTTAATGTTGCCTTTCAAAACTCATTGATAATTAATGGGTGGGACTAAACCCAATACCAAAGGTAACGCACCACAACAGCTTGCACAAGTCAAAACACAAAGTACACAACGTCCCAGTATTGTAACTAGAATGTGTGAGGTTTCTGCTTGCGCTTTTACCAGAAGGCAAAACTCACTAATCGATCCGATCAGTGCCCCACTTCAGTTCTTCCTCATTTTCTGCTAGTTTGAAAGTGACTCTTAATTCCACCTCATGAAATGTCCCATCTTAGGCCACGACCACTTATATGATCATTTAATTGGGAAATTTTCATTTGCAAGGGAGTGACCTCCATGTCAGGGTTCATGGTGCTAAAGGACAAAGAAAAGAGGAAGGAAAGAAGAAAGGAAGGAAGGAAAGAAGGAAGGAAGGAAGAAGGGAAGAGGGAGAGTCACCTGTGCTTATATTTCTCACTTTCAAGTTAAAAACACAGCATATTTTTAACTTCTCTCCTTTGTGTACACCCAGGAAAATCCTCACATTCGTTCTCTCTGAGTTCCATGCTGGACTGAGAGGGGAAATTCTGGTCTTTTTGGATGGGCTCAGGTTCTAGTGGGCAGAGCAACAAGGCTGAATTTCTCGAAAACCCTTTTGATGATCCACATCCTCTTCCACCAGCTAGTGCCAGAATTTAAACTGCCAGGCTCTGGCCTTAGTAGTTCGCCAGCTTTCAGTTGGTCAAGCACACCAGCGTTATTTTTTCCTAGCACCTATACCTTGTGTCATTTCAGTGGTCATCATTTTTGCCTGATGGGAATTGACCCTTTGCTTCTGTAACAGGCACTGGGCAAACATCTATCCAGACTGTTCGAATTGTCACAAGTTCATGCGAAGACAGTAAATTGATTCAAATACGTCCAGGGATCGAAACTTTGCTCATATGATAATGTATAAATCCCCTTGTTCTGGGAAAAATACAATCTCTCGTAAAAAGTTTAATTTTCATACTTTATCATTTGAGTCAGACAAGTCCTGACAGTTCTACCACATGGCCATTCAGTGGGCTCCTCATCTTGGGAGAGGCTGGGTACCGGGTCTTCAGGGCTTTGTGGGAGAATTCCTCACTAGAATTTTTCCAATACAATGAGTATTTTGCCATCCACCTTTCTTGTAGTATATCCCAAAGAAAAGTGAATCTAATCTTTCTACTGAATTCCTGCATTTTCCCCTGCAGCAAGACTATAATAAAATTTTGACACATGCACAACACTAAATTATCTGGGAAAATTTCACAGCATTATTTCTTAAAATTACTTTTTTGTTTTGTATTCTGTCCCTTCCTCCACTCCCTAGTTTATAAGATACTTTAGGCACAGGATGTACCAATTACTTACTTTATGCTTTATTTTTATCCTGGTGCCTACCACAAACCCTAGCAAGTAACAGCTAAAAATCTTTGTTGGCTAAATGAAGGTCAAAGAAAAAGCCTATGAAATGCACAGAGAAGCAGGACATAAAACAATATTAAAGAGTCCTGGTACAATGTTGTACATGGTTCAATGTCTAAATTTCTGTATAAAAATGTGTAATCATTTTTTAATATTCTATAGGGATTTAAATTTTAGAATACTGATGGTTGTTGGAAAATAGCAGTTCCATTGTATGTCTAAGATGTTTACTATTCAAACAGATAGTGACGTTCATCTTAACTACCTCTGTCACAGGGTATTAATATTGTTAAGCTTCTTTTCTGGATGCTTAACAACTAAATTTTGCTGGCCAAAAATTAGAGAAATAGATGGGATAAAAGGATACCAAATATTTTGGCCCTAGCCCTTCAAGGTCAGTGAGGACTTAGGACATAAGAGAACCTCTGCTGTGACATCCTGTAACTAAGTGGTGTCCTAACTTTTTTGATCAAGGAAATTATGGGACCACAGAGGAAAGTGATCAACGATGTTTAGTGTGCCTGGGGAGAGGCACCTAGAAAGAAAAAAAACTTATCTCAGTCTTTCACGGAGAGCAAATTGGTCAAGCAAGGACCATGATTCATCCAGATGGCTGACACTAACAAAAGATCTACAAGATGCTGTACAGGGTTCCAGGGTAAATCCTGAGGGGATTTGACTAACCTTGTCAGATAGCAAAAGTTACAGTTTTAGCTATATAGGTCTTGCTTTAACTTGGTCTTAACCATCCAGCAGAAAAATGTAACCATAAGTTATAAAAAATAAAGATATGTTAATATGTTGAGCTGTAAAATGCTCAAGTCAACAACTTCTGACAATTGCCATAAGTGCTAATAACCCACTACTATTATAAACTATTGGTCTATATTAGGTTATTTTGCTGAACTCAAGTACCTACAATCTTTGGACTGGCATCAGTATGAAAAGTTCCTTAAAAGACTTCTCCAAATACAGCTTCTCTAACTGCAATGGAACACACTGACAAAGCAAAACAAAACAGAAAAAGGTGGATATGTTGGAAGCCATTAAGCTAGGAAATTGTTCAAATGTGTGTAGGCAGGACTAGGCCTCACTACCTAAAGCACACAAGCTACCTCAGTCCTGAGATAAATATTCTGTCTGGTTAAAGTCAGCTATTAGTCACTAGGAAACCTTGTGTCACATGTTACTAACTTTGCAAAAGTATAAATAAAATACCTACATTTTGTTGTGAAAAAAAATATTAAAGAAACTGAGGCAGGCAATAAAGCTGATATTTAATATACTTCTGAGTGGCCGAGAGCCATTCTTACACAACAGGCAAGATAGGAATTTCAAGGAGCAAGTCGTCCAAATTCTAAAAATGCACATGCAAGAACTACATAGAAACCTTTTTATCGGATCACAAACTTGAGAACGTATTGAAGATAAATAGTACACATTGCATGTAATACAAATAATGCTTCTAGCTTAGGTCTGAATAGGGAGAATATATTATATTCCAAGAATTGTTCAGCAGCACAGAGAGGAAAAGTACTGTACAGTCTACGTGATGTAAAGATAACCCCAACCTGAGCATTTGATTTTAATGTAAACTTAACTATCTGTGTCATCATAAGAACCAGACTTTTCACACCATTCAGGGGTTTAAGGAATTCAGAGATGTGTACCATAAGGTTTTCTGGGTTAGAAATATTTATAAGGTATGTGACAGTACCATTTTGTGCTAGGGTTGATTTCTAGTAGCAAATCTTATATTGGGTGGTCAGGTGCAGAGAAAACGAGAGATATCCTGTGAGGAGAATATTGGAGGCTATAATCACGCAGTCCGTTCTGCCCAAGCCAGCCATATCACAGACCAGCAAAAAGAAGGAACAGTTGCTACCTTTTTTTCCTTTTTTAATAAAATTCGCTGCAGTAGGAATATGGTTTTTATTAGGCATATAGGAAGCAGAGGATCCATGCAACATTCAACTTTCACTTATGCTTGCAGATAAACAGCAAACATTTATATGATTTGTTTTTCTAGTTTATCACCAGACAGAAAAAATAAAGGACCCACTGAAACAACTGCAGGTGATTACATACCTAGGACTTCCTTTATGCCTGGCACTGTTCTAACTACTTACAATTGATTCATCGATTTACTTAATTCTTGAACCAGTCTGTGATATAGGTTCTGTCATTGCCACTATTTTGTAGGAGAGGTAGCTGTGGGAAGACAAGGTTCAGTACTGTGCCTAAGTCACACAGTTGGCAGGCCAAGTGTCAAGCTCTAAAACTATAGAGTAGGTGCTTTTAACATGTGCTTGTCCCCTGTTTCACTTAATGATCTTCTTCCATGGAATCCTGTTTTATTCCTTCTTATAAATTTATAATGTTCTTTTGAGTTTTATAAAAAGAGATTTTCTCAGAAAACATAGTAAACTATTTAAAACCCGGGCATCTACTCTGTGACTTAGGTTAAGCAGAGTAACCCTATTTTTCATCCTCTGTTTAATAATACCAATAGTTCCTTATCAGTTGAGTTTTTATAACAGATGTATAATAAAATGTTTAAGGTTATTCTTCACATATGGTACACCCACTTTCAAATGTTTCTGTTTCAATATAGATATAATTATAGAAGCAACTATGATATAGATACAGATACCTGTCATTACTGATATGGCTATAATTATTTTAGAAATTAAGGAAATCTGAGTCAAACTCAAGTTTAAATCACACAATTTTTGGGGAAGAACTTACACAATCCTAGCTTGCTGGAGATTTTTTTTAACCTTATTGTATCAGACAGCCCCCCCCCAAAAAAAATTTGGATTAAAGAACCATTAATAATAAATAACATAAATACACAATTCATTATTTTTCATAGCCTGACTATTAAAACCTCAGAGTTCTTTCTTAATCCATAAACTCAAGCATATTAGAGGTGCTTTAGCACAGAGTCAA
>NDGM011186976.1:0-11893 GCA_002564305.1 Octomys mimax
CTTCCTTCATTTTGAGTGTCGGGTATTTGTCACAGCAACGAGAGAAGAGTAACTAAGACAGGAAGAAACGAAACACTTTAAAATTTCTAAGTATGGGGATAGCCCTTCTTTTATATACTCACAGCTGCTTAAAGTGACCTTTATTAGCTGTTCTTTTGTTCTTCTCAGAGCATCAGGCAAGTATTTTTTAAATAATCAGACTTTCTTTCGTGTGTGTGTGTGTGTGTGTGTGTGTGTGTGTGTAGTTTAGTACAGGGTCCACAGGGTCTCACTAATTTATTATTCCTATTTTTTGTATTTTCAGAATTTCTGACAGAAGAAATAAGGAGGGGATTTAGTGAGATTCCAAGTAAAAGCTTGGAGGAGGCTCATGTTTCCTAAGTGTAAAAGTCCAGCTCTTATCTATAAGGGTAATATTTTCTGATATTCGTAATGGCAGCTTAAAAACAGAGATTAGTGAAGAAACTGGTAGAATAACGTGGCTGACCAAAGCAACCAGCCAAAATGGCTGAAAATTCACGGCACAATCTATGTGGAACTCATGCGATAAGTCAACATGACTGAAGCGATTACAGACACGTGAGACCAACTCACATGAGGCAGTGAAGTGCCTGCAATCCGCGTCGATCCACCGAATAACTCCTATGTGCAGTGGAGACAACGTGGCTGCCGAGCAGGGCAGAAAGGTTGGTTGTGAGGAGACCCTGAGAAAGTGGCACACTCCTAAAATGGAAAGTGGATACTCAAGTGGCCAAGTGACCAACGGTTATTTTTTGCAAAAAAGAGAAAAAGTTGAACAATGTATTGGGAAACAACATGGGGACAAAAAGGCGTGTTAAGCTCGGGTCACACCAAGTGAACCTGCAGGGTCTGTACTGCAACTGGGTTAATAACTGTCTTTCACTGTCCTTGCCGACTTGTATCTACCATGAATGACTAGAAATTGGAAGGAGAAAAAGGGGAGAGGAGAACTGTAGGCAGACTTGTAGGACTCTTACTGGCTGGAAACGCATGGAGGCCGTGCGCTCCTCCTGCGCTGCTCGTGGCGGGCCCTCCACGAAGCCCACCCCGTAGTCAGGAGGAAACTTCCTGCGCTTCCATTTATTCCCATCACCTAGTAGTTCCAATAACCGAAAAGAGTCCTGGCCCTCTGACAAGTGAAGCCATCCTGGGATAGAAGGCACAAGGAGGGAATTGGAGCTTTCCAAGGGGAAAGAGAGAGGGGAAGAAAAATAATACATAGTTGTACATTTTAGAGAAAAAACAACAAAGCTATGCCCAAAGAGCCTTCCCTGCTCCTAGCTGGCTTTGTCAAAATATCTTGCCAGACTCTGGGGTTGAAATCTCTTTCTAGAGGTACTTTCTAGGTTCTTCCTGTCCTGAACAATGGGTCAGGCATTACAAGTGCAAGAGGCACAAGGTTTTACATTTAGCAAAGGTGGAAAAGAAGCATGCTTTGCAGAGCAAATGTGGACAATTAACAGTAGGAAAAGAAGTGCGCTGTGCCGGGTGAGAATGAACTGGAGCATGGTGACCAAGGTCTCAGGGCAGCCACCCTCCCGTTCCTCCTCGGACTGATAGCAGGTCTAGGCTGTCCTATCAAAAGCTTTCTCTGCTTCTCATGAGGGAACTGGAGGTGGCATTCTCTGATTGGTCCCAAGTGTAGGGCTCTGGGAAGAGCTCTGTGTAGCTCCGAGACTGGCTTGGACCTGTGTGCTCCACCAGTTATACCCATTTGCCAGCCGGTAGACCACAGCCCATTTCCTGCCTCAGTGACAGTGACCTGTATAGCTCCCTTTACATATATTGCCTATCTGAAAAATAAGAATTACAGGATCGCAAGACCATGAATTAGCCAATAGATGCTAACAGTATTTGGAATCGTGCCTGATACATAATGAATACTCAAAAATGTCATCACCAGCACTTCGATGTCATCACTAAAACCAGTGTTTTCCTAGGAACATCGAGTGAACAGCAGCCAGAGACTGCAGTAAGAGTCCTCCAGGGCACAGGGCATCCCCCAGACGAAGAGCACTCCTGCCCAAAATTTCAGTATTGCGGAGGTTCAGAAGCAGCCATTTAAACTCTGCTATTTTTTTTTTTTCTGTATTTTAGAAAAGGGTCTACAGGGTGTTCAAGGTCTCACTACCAGATCAGACTCGGAGAGATTCTCCTGTTTATAGCCTCCCACGTGCTGGTGCTGGGATTAGAGGTGCGCTACCACGCCCAGCCTCGACACAGGACAGGCAACCCCCTGGCCGCTGTGGCAGGTGCTTTAATCTGCTGAGCTGGTTAGCCGGCCCTAAACTCCTCTATTGTTGAAGATGAAATTTAAAGGACAAAATAGTTTACAATGTTTCCAATAGGCCTAAATACAATTAATAACTCATTAATACATGTTCTCAGCATTTGTTAGGCAAACTATGAATACTGAAACTTCACAAGTCTTCATAAACATATGTAACTATGAAGTAAAGAGAAGTTTCTGAGAGTGATACAAGGGAAAGAAGCTGTCAACCTGAAATATATCTGGGATGATCTTGTGTTCTCTGAAAAGTGAATTCTAGGAACAATGGAGGTTAAGAACAGAATACATTTATTGAGGGAAAGAAAGCTTCTGTCAGAAAGGATAGAAGGGCACCCAAGTGAGTTGCCAAGGCAACTGGCATCTCTAGGGACTTTCATAGAGCAAACCCATGAGGTGAGGGTTTGAGGTGGGAAACACGGGAACTCCCAAGGGGGCCATGAGGTGGGACAAAGCTTGGTCCACCAGTAAGATTGTGAGCACAACTGCTGAGGTCATCGATTAAATCATAGTCAGATGGGGAAGCGAGTCACAGAGCAAGCAGGCATGAACACCAGACAGAGCTGTTCCGGGAGGGGTTGGGTTAGTGTCTCTTTCTGGCTTTTTTAGGGTGATGATTACTTCTTTAGAGTATCAGTTCCACATGTCCATCCCTAGGGAGGTATGTGGCTGTGGTCCTCTTAGCTCTTGCTGTGAGGCCTGTCTCTCCCACGTTTGGAAGGTATCGTGTCTTCCACACTGTCCCCTTTGAGGGCCTCACCCTGTCTGACTGCCTGTAACATTTCTGTCCAATTTAGTTGCCTACAACTAGAGGAACTGTGATTCAATAGCAGAGAGAGAAAGGGATGAAACATAAAATATAGGCAACAATTCTGAGAGGGACAGCAACAGAAGGCCAAGTCAGGGCCCTCGGCACTCGACTCTCAGCACTGTTCACTTAACCCAACGCTTCCCCTAGGTCTCTGGCGTGAATTACAGCTTTTCAGTTAATTCAGCCCTTAAATGGATAAGTTAAAGATTACACAAACATCAGTTAAGAGGCTTTTTGTGAATACACGTTTGCAATGCCTGATGTTTACACTTTGGTGGGAATGGTACGTGTGCATGATGAGCTACAATAGAAGAAATACGCACCAGATAGAAGGAAGACAAAGGTGCCAATAGTGTAAAATTGTACTCTAAGAAAAGCTGCATCTTTAAGACATAACATTACTCAAGCCACTGCCCCTTTCAGGAAAATAAATTTGAGTATTACTAATGGTCCTTACAAGAAGCTGGCAGACTCAGCTCGCGGCCTGTCCTTCTCGGCTATAAATTGTACTTCTCTGTCTGTGGCAGCAGTGCTGGCAGGCAGCACATCTCAGCCCGGAACACACAGCAGAGCGCCTGCGCGGAGCCTGACCGTGGGGAGGACCGCACCTCGCCTGTCTCAAGGGCCCATTTTCAGGGTGCTCCACCCTGGTTCATAAGGCTGCTGGGCCCCTTCCCACAGTGCCAGTCACTGGGGACCCCTGCAGTGCGCTCCAATCTCCTGTCTGGGTTTAGGGTACACAGCGGGAAAAGAAAGAGAGAGAGGCAAAGCAGACGGAGCTCCGTGCACAGCCTGGACCTGGGGCCACCAGGTGCTCTGCAGGAGCCTGGGGTCCAGAATCAGCAGGCGGCTGCATTTGTTAGCCCGTGTAACGAAGGGTGCGGGTGCTCCTCCTAAAACCACGTCGAGGCCAGGGTGGAATGCGCGGGTTCGGCACTGTGATGGAAACAAAACAGGGTCCCTCCCCACACCTGGGTGCCAATCTTACCACCAGGAGGAAGGCGACTGCCACATTCCAAAGCAGACGCCGAGGGTGGGGCTAAGCCAGACTCTGGTCAGTTCAGGGATCCTGGCCGCCCCTCCCTCCTCCTCTGAGGGCTGTGCTCCCTCCCCGAGTGCACCCTAGGCGTCTCCTCTCGCCTGTGCCTGTGCACACCGCATGTCTCCTGTGGCTGGCGTCAGGGAGCTGCAAAGGGTGGCATAAGCTCCTTGGTTCGGCCTTGAGGTGCTCTCCGCCCAGCCCCAGTGGCAAGGACGAATGCTCCATCCCTGTGTCATCTCCCTGCTTCCGCTCCTGCCCTCCTCCATGGATCTTGCGACACAGTCTCTTGCATTTCTAGACGCTTGTCTTGCATAAAGTGTGCCTTCCCTGAATGGCACCGCTGCGTATAACCCCTTTCCCTCCCGTTTGAGGTTTTCTTGACTTGGAGCATTTTTTCAGGTATTTATTGGCCACTTGTCTTTTACAATTTTTAAAAATGTATTTAGCACAGGGGCTACAGGGCCTCACTATACAGATCGACTCGTAGTGATGCTCCTGTTTTCAGCCTCCTAAGCGCTGGGATTACAGGCGCGCGCCCCCATGCCCAGTCTCAATCGCCATCTCAGCGTGCCCCGGGGGTGCCTGCCAGGGATCGAACCCCCATCTCTGTGCCTGCTTTGGCAGGCACTTCAGTCCACTGAGCTATCTGGCCAGCCCTTTTGTTGGCTGTTTGTATACTGTTCTCTGAGGTACGTACTCCTCTTACTTGCCCCGGCTTTATTTGCTTTTTACTTTTGGTAGTCTAGTTTTTTTAGTCATTTATATTTTATAGATATTAGCATTCCATCTAGAGTATAGGTAGCACATTTGCTTGTCCATTCTATATGCTGTCTTAGCACTGTGCTTTTTTGGCTGTGCAGAAGCTTTTTAATTTGATGTGACCCCACTTGTTGGTTCTCAGTACTGCTTTCCTGTGCAGCCATTGTTCTGTACAGAAAACCCTACTACACCTGCGATCTCAGCAGGTCGACTTATTTTGACTTCTAGCAGGTTAGGTGTTTCTAGTCTGACATTTATAATCCATTTTTATTGTTTTATTGTTTATGTGTTGGTTTTCAGAGAAAGGGTCTCACTTTGCAGTTCAATCTGGCCTAAAACTCACTGAGTATTGGGGTTTTGGTCTGGAACTTCTTAAGATGCTGTCTTTCATCAAAGAATCTTATTTTTCACCAGCTTTCAAGGATAGCTTTGCCAGTGTGCCATCCTGGGTTGGAAGTTGAGCTCCTTTTCACCTGAAGCGCTCACTGCAAACTGTCTTCACCTCAGAGCAGTGTGAGGGCTGCTGAGTCTAGTGGGTTTTCCTTTATAAGTGACTTGATGGTTTCCTCTAACTGTGTACGAGTCTGGCTGTCATTGGGTGGCTGTTTCTGATTGTGGCTATTTGGGGCACTCTAGGTCTCAGCTAGTAGTTAAATTCTTTTCCCTTATTTGAAACATTTTCAACTATTTTTATTTCAATAATTAGGTTTCTTATGCCATGATCGCTGTCCTCTGTCTTTGCATTAACTCCAATTAATCTTAATTTAGTCTTCTTTGTGTCACCTAGAAGCTTTTGAATTTATTGTTCACGCTCTTTGTGTTTGTTAAAATATCCCTCATAACTTGGCCAACAGTAACAGCTCTACTTGTTCTCTCACCCTGTTCCCACACGAGTCACTTCTCATGCTCGTTCACTTGCTGGAAGTTTTCGTCTCCTGTATTTCTATTTAGATTCTTTTTTGGGACTGTTCTCTTTATGGAGTTCGGGCTTTAATCTCACTAGGTAGCCTAAATTAGCCTTGAACTTGCAGCGATCTCCTGTTCCCGCCCCTCAAGTGCTGGGATTGCAGCGTGTGCCACCGCCATACACAGCTCAGTGTTCACAGCCTTTTATGACTCTTGCTCTTCTCTGTGGCCGTCCTGCATGGTTTACATCTTCGTGTTAAAGCTCTTTGAGCTTTGTTAAAGGCTTTTTTTTTGGTACTTAGTACAGGCTCTACAGGGTCTCTCCACACAGATTGGACTCGTAGTGATCCTCCTGTTTTCAGCCTCCCAAGCACTGGGATTACCGGCGTGTGCCAAACACCCAGGCTCATTCACCATCTCACTGTGGCACAGGGGTGGGGCTAGCATGGCACACGGAGGATCGTGTCACTGGCAGGCGCTTTAGTCTGCTGAGCTATCTGGCCTGCCAAAGCTCTTTTTTATTAGTGTATTCTGTAGACTTGCTAATCCTTTTATTGTGGCCCAATTTCTGAATACTTATACTTTCTGTAGTTTACCAAATGCTTTATTGACCTATTTTGTTATCAACTCTGGTATTGTTTCGAACATTCAGTGTTGTTTGTGAAATGTTGCCATCCTGAATTTTGTTAGTTTTACTTCTCATGTTTGTACTTTTGTTTGTTTATTTTTTATACTAAGTCTTGCAGTTTGATTGAAGTAGAGACTTTTGTTTCTAACATGAAGGTCTTTCTAGGTGAAATCTACTTGAAAAGCAGTGGTGTCCTCTGGGCATGGCCCTAGATATTGGCCTTGGCCTCCATCCCAGGATCCATGTTTTCCAGCAGTGAGCCACAGTCTTGTTATCTCAAGAATGTTGTGATTTTATCATCCTAAAAAATTAATTAATGGTAATTTGGCTATGGTAATAAAATCAGCATCAATTATGATATCAAACACAAACTAATTATTGATAAACTCTGGGCACCGATAAAGAACCACATTTTTTCCACAGAAAAGATATCTATAATTACAGCTTGAACACTACGACAAAGCAAATACTCCCCTACAACTGAGTTACAGTAAACATTTACTAAGTGGAACAATTTTACTTCTACTAACAATAGAAACGTTCTCATCTGCAAAAACATACATGTAACTACCTATCTAGAAAATTTTTTACTTTTTTAAATAATTTTTTAAAGATTAGTAGTTGTGGGGAAGGGGAAAAATAAAGATTAGTAGTTATACAAGTAAAGCAGAGAAGGTATGGAAGCAGCAAATAGTAAAAAAAAATCCGAAAAATTAATCTATGTTAGAAGAGAAGGAGTAAACAAAATTGAGGCAAGACGTTCTTTAGGAGGAAGAGAAATTCAGGTTGATGGAGAACAGTCATAGGAGACAGCAAACAGAAAAGCAAACGGCACTAGAGAGCAAAACTAAAAAATAAAAGGAAAATAAGGGTGAGGAAAAAGTTGAAAAGGAAGAATAGGAGATAAAAGAAACTCAAGGGGCTAGTGAGATAGCTCAGTGGGCTAAAGTACCTGCTTAGGCAAGTGCAGGGACAGCGATTTGATCTCCAGCACAACGTGTTGTGTCAGCTCTCCTCCCAGGGGGACTGGGCCGGCCACGGAATCTAGGCACAGTGGTGCATGCCTCTAATTACAGCACGGGGAAGGCTGAAAACAGGAGGGTCACTGTGAGTCTAACCTGCATAGTGAGACCCTGCATCAACTCGATACATCAAGAAAAAAAGAAAGAAAGAAAGCTCAAAAAGGAAAAACTAGTATTAAGAAAACTTCAAATCTCAAGAAAAAAAAGAGAAAGAAAAAAAGAAAGAAAGAAAACAATGCAAATGAAGATTAAGTCAATGAAAATCTTCCTGTGTTATCAGAGGAGTGGCTTCTTTCTATGCCCTGTAGTCCTGGGGTCCTACCAGTCGCAACGTTCTATGCTGAGCTGTGGAGCCCCAGGGATCTTGGGATGAACTCCCTGCACCAGGCCCCACTGTCCTGTGCCCCCAGGACATTGCAGCCAAGATGGGTCACTGTTCACTGTGGTGGATGGGAACGTGGTGAGCCTCGTGGTTTCTGTTGGGGACACCCTGCAGGGTAGGGGTTCGAGTGGGGCATTGGACTTACTGTCCACAGCTGTGGGGTATAGGGCAGCGATGTCTAGCTGGCACCCTCTATGTGACTGTATTTTGGGACCATCCTCTACCTAGTCACTGTGGTTGGGGGACCCCAGAAACCACAGTGTGTGATTGTACTGTAGCTCATTCCTCAACAGTTAACCCCTTTCCCAAATGACTCCTGCTTAAACACCCTCAACTGTGACTGCTTCTGCCCTATACTTCTCTCCAAGTCAAGGCTGCTGTGTGGAAAGACTTGCTTTCAGAATAAAGTCCATATTGCTTTTTGAGTTTGCAATAACTCTGAGCCGTTCTCGGGGCTGATGCTGCTCTTCAGTCCACTGTTGCTTCCTAGAGCGGCTGACGCCTCGCCAGCTTACCTTTGCTCACCTCCACCTGAGAACCGAGGGTGGCTGTCCAGACTGCTTCACTCCTTCTCTGCAGTGTGCTGCAGGTGCCTACTTCACTTTGCCTTCACGTTGCTGCTTTCCAGTCGCCTGATTCTAGAGCCTGAAGAGACTGTTTTGGTGCCCATCTTTACTCTGGCTGTATCGTTCTTTTCTCACAGCCTATTCTTTTCACCTGTTTAATGGAGATATGATAATTCATACATAGGTTTAACATATCCAGGAGAGTTTAGTCCCGTAAGAAACATTGTCTTTCCCCTCTACCCGTGAAAAACAGGTATTGCACACATTCAAATATCTAAATCCATTTATAATATTCTTAATAATACAATAAATGGTCGAAAAGTGGCCTCCTTAGTGTCTCTTGGGGGTTGATGTTCTTACGTGCATGCATCTGGGATGAAGCCAACGGGCAGTTCCCCAAGCAAGGCAATTTCCTCTGTATTGTTGATGGGAAAATGTCATGGGGAGAAAGATTTCACCACTTGGCACTTTCACGAAGACCGCTCTTCAGGGCCTCGGGACGGCCACCATTGCGCCTCTTCACTCTTCTCAGTGCCTTCCGTTCTGCAGGAAGGATCATCCCCCAAGAGCCTTTCTTCCTTATGGCCACCAATTATCATTGCTCAGAAGGAAGCTCACTGCTTTACTTCTGTGGCTCTTGCATGCAGCTCTGACCAAACTCTTCTCAGCAGTGTACATTTGCATAGTGTCTTCTCACCACCAAAGCAGCGTTTAGGCTTAAGGTTGCCTTCCTTCTCACCCTAACTGTGTATTTAACACTGATGTTTTAGTTTGCTTTCTTCAGATGTTATCCTGGGATGGGACGTCTTTAACATCATGAAGGAATATAGTAGATATCTGTATAGCTTTTCTGGTGGTTGTCAAGTTAGGGGAATTTTGTAAAGAATCACTTTAGTGTAAAAAGTAGCATATAAAAGTCATTAGATTTGTATTGTTCTGGTTCCCTGAAACTGGAACAACATCTCGTGAACATTCTCAACAATGAGGCTCATAGTTATGGGAGTCGTGGAGCACCCACTATGTACAAGGCAAAGCAATAAGTACCTTACGTTTGTACTGAGTACTGACCTTCTCACTCAGCACCACTTAGTAAGGGGTCCAAGACGGCCCTCCCATAGGTGAGAGCGAACATAATTCACTTGCTCACGCTGCCTCACCACCAAACACAACAACTGGCTGGTCCAAGCATGCTCCAAATGGATTTGAGTTGTTAATGGAATGAGAAGACAGCATCTATTGGCAACAGTCATGAGACTACAGCTAATCAGCAAACTAAAAATATCTAATGAACAATCCGGGGCTGCATCTTTTGTTTTGCAGTGGAGTTGGCAAAGTTGATCCTCACAGTCCTTCTGAAATAGTGATAGAACAAATAGACTCCTACATCTGGAAAAATGTGATTTTTGGCTTTGCACTGAGTTTGGTATTTATTGCCAGTTATCCATCACCTGAGGAGATGGGTTATGTTGGTGAAATATTACTCATTCTCAAAAGAATGCACCATATCAAAACCATGCTATTGTTAATAGGACTTCGATTTTAGTGACTAAATGGCAAAAGCATTTTTAAACATTATGTTATCCTTCTCATCAATTTAGATCAGCCAGACATAACATATGTGAGAAGTTATCTAAATGTCCCAGCAATAAAACTCAGATGATGAAAGCCTTGCTTTCCCTAGGTAGCATCCAGTATTGATCTCCTGGTTGTTCTTGTTCTTTCTTTTTTATTGTCAAATGTGAAGCACATTGCTCTTATGAAACCTGCTGAAGTGATATGGCACCATTGCTTTGGACTCACCACATGTCTCTTTGATCTGCCCAGTAGGTAGCTGGGCTAAATTCCAGTTTGGCACTTATTATTGAGAATTTTGATTTTTGTCCTTTCTTCTGATTCCATTGGCATTGCATCGTACAGACTCATGCATAGCCATCTTTGATGCCAAAGAGAGTCATAGAAGTCCCCCTCTTATAACTGGGTCCTTCTCACCCAAGTACTTGCTACTTGAGAGAACTGATATAGTGGGTCCAACTCATATATAAAACACAAATCTTTCTCATTCTGTTTTTAAGAGCCTTTGTTTAGGGTAAAAACAACACACACAGTTGTGATTTATTGTGGATTGTAATACAAAGAAGGAACAGAGAAAAGGGCAGAAATGAGGATAATGATTATGTGGCTTCGGTCTAGTTAATTCTCTGGATTAGTGAAGATATATATAGATATAGATATAGATATAGATATAGATATAGATATAGATATATCTCCTGGTTTTCAGGTTCTCTGAATGAAATACTAAATTCTTAATTTCGCATCTTTTATATCCTATCTTTACTGTGTTAGAAATTATATGTTCTATGACATTAAAAACATGGAGTACATTTATTAATCACAGCAAAAATCAAGTCAAAATTCTGGTAAACAAGAAGGGCTAAGCTGATCTGAAAGACTCCTTATTCTCCTTCACGTATGGATATATGGAATGTAACTCAGATACTTTTTGAAAGGGAAGCAGGTAGCTAGCATGTGATCAAATGGATATTTTTATAAATATGTATTTAATATTACAGAGTAGAAAAGCAATTTAAATTCCTCAGAATGATTCTGTTTCTGTCAGTTTTCTTCATACTTTTAAAGGAATGTTTGCTTCCGTAACTCAGGATTTCCTTACACAGGTGGCGTTCTGCTTATCTCTGACGAGGCCACCTCTTGTTTTCTTGTGATATCGCCTGTGAGACACTGGAACACCTCTAGAGAATATTTCCGTTTTCCTTTCTGGTGAGTTTGGGTTGATGGCATGTGTTTGCAGTGTTCTTTCAGAGATTTAAGCTCCTGCTCAGCTTCATGTGTGCCTTCTCCTCTCAGGGACATGTGTAGGAAGCAGTCAGCAAGAAGAGGCTCAAAGGAGGCAACAGACCTACATCCAGGAGCTGACTTCCAGCACCATCTAGGAAGGTATGGCGCAGGCAGCAGCCTGTGTGAACAGGTAGCCCTGTGAAGTGGGTCAGGAGGCATGCAGTACCCTGTTCACAAACTGTATTTGTCTTACAATTTGGGGGAAGATGAGCTTGTTGTATTGCGTTAGGAAGATGAGTGTGCTCATGTCTGTCACCCAGTGCAGTTCGCCAACAGAAACAAAATTTTGCTGACACATTTGTTTGTGAGTAAAGCTGTTTGCACGTAGAGCTGTTTGTAAAACAAGGTATTACTGTATTGATCTCAAAAGGCCTTTCTATCTATGGGGGGAGGAGACAGCACATATGAAGCTGAGCAGGAGCGTAAATCTCTGAAAGAACACTGAAAACACATGCCATCAACCCAAACTCACCAGAAAGGAAAATGGCACCCCCACCCCAGCTCCGGTGAGTGTGCGGAGAGCTTCCTGCTAGCCTGCGCCGGAGGGACTGTCCCAGCCCAGGTGCAGCGTGGGCCGGACCCTCTCCCACCCCCTTCGGACGCCCCCCACCAC
>NDGM011186978.1:0-13289 GCA_002564305.1 Octomys mimax
CAGGAGGATCACTACAAGTCCAATCTGTGTAGTGAGACCCTGTAGACCCTGTACTAAATATATTAAAAATAATAAAAAATAAAATAAACTCCATATATGTGGCAATTATTCTGAAGTGGACAGCCTTCATTAGTTCACTGCTTATACTAATTCTCCAAAATATAGTTAGGGAGACTGTATGTAATTTCCAGAGACCATATTCCCACTGTTATCCATCTGCTTTATCTTGGCTGTTTATTCTGTGACACACCAACACCATTAGTAACTGGCCCCAGAGTTGGACATAAAACAACTAGACACAATTCTTTACTTTTTCTTTTTTTTAAAGAATACAAAGTAGTGATACAAAAAAAGACAAACAACCATTGGAAAACATTTAAAACAAAATAAAACAATCACAAAAATGTAAGAAATTCAAAAAAATAAAATAACAACAAAAAGGAGAACAGTTTATGGAAGCGAATTGGGAACTTGTGCAAACACCAACAGACCTTGCATGGTGTAGGTGGTGAAAAAAAACACAGAGGCAGCTGATGCGTCTTCCGGACACCGGCACGGCGTCCCGCTCTGGGCCTCAGTGCAGGGATCACCTGGATCCCAGGACACCCAGAAGCAAGAGAAAGGCAGTGGTGATGAGGAAGGCATGACAAGGAAGCTCAAAGCAATGAGCTTGAAACAGAAATGAAAAGGACTGAGAGCTTGGATCAAGTCAACAGGATGAGAGAATTGCTTATTCTTTTTGTTTGTATTTTGCTTTTTATGCTGGACATTTTATATTTGTGTCAAAGTTATATAGGGCACTCTTTAACTAATACAAGGAGTAAGCTAAGGGGGGAAGAAGAATTTCTGGTTTCTTCATGCATGAGGATGATATGAAGAATAGAACACATGAAGTAAAGTGCAAAATAGTTCTCTTTAATCTTGCTATCAAAGTTTCAATGATATTTTTTGATTCTCAATGCTTATATTACACACTGATTTCTTTGTTGAAATAATAAAATAGTCAATGCATATGGATATCAAAAGACATATAAATACCAGAGTATTTATAAATAAGGAAAACCCTGTCCTCCTTGGATAATTCAAGTTCATTGTCTTATTCACATACTACATGTAGATTACCTATTTGTATATTATGGCTTTGTACATTATCTAAGGAGTCTGATTCAAATATTTGATGTGCTTCTTACTTCTACTTAAGGTTAAGTTTCTTGGACTCACACATTGTGATGTTTAGCTATAGCTCTAGTGTGCAACCACAAACATTCCTGGGAAGTCCATGCTTAGCAATGGGAGTTTTGAGCCATGGCTTGGAAGGTACGTGTGCCTCCAATGTTTATGACTTGGAACCTAGATTCTATATGATAGTAAGCATTGGGACCTTTAAGAAGTAATCAAGGTTTGCAGGTGTAAATCTCAGAAATGGGATTAATGTTGTACATAGGAGGCTCCAGAGAATCATTGGACCGTTTGTCATCCATCTCTCCTGCCATATAAGGACACTATGTTTAATTTCTTATTCATTTTTTTCCCTTCTACTATGTGAATAGATTGAAAAATAAAAATTTGTCAGTGTCTTGCTCTTCAATTTTACAGCTACATGAATTGTAAGAAAGAAAATTCTATACTTTATAAATTACCATGTAATGTATTCTACTTTAGCAAGACAGACTATGGCATGCATATTATGTTTTACTAGATATTATCCAATATTTTACAAGACAATGGTAACTGTTTTCCTTTTGAAAGTGTGCATGTGTTCTCATTCTCCATTAATCTGTTCTATGCCTGTGAGTTTACACTGGCAGATTTTGTTGTCAATCACCTAAATAAAAGTGAGACTTCATTGTTTTATGCCATATTATTTTATATTCTTTATGAGGAAGTGAAGAATTTTATGTTTATTGACTTGTTGTAGGGTTTTCTTGCCTGGGTAGTACTTGCTTTTCTGTTTTAAACCTTTGTGTAATTTATTTTCTAATGTTTAAATGATTTTCTTGCATATTTTAAAATATCAAGTTCATTACTTGTGTTGAATGTACTAGTTTGGGAACTTGCAGGTTAGCTCAGTTGTTTAAGTGCCTGCTCTGGCAAACCCAGTCAAATGCAGGGGACCGTGGTTCAATACCCAGCTCCACCTGCCTTACCAGACCTGCCCTTAAGACAGCCTGGGCCAACCCTCCCCTACCTCCCCCCAAAAAAATCCTTTTCAACTTTGGATTCCCCAAATAGCTCAGTGGATTAAAGTGCCTGCAAGCAGGCACAGGGGCCTGGGGTTCTATCCTGGGCCTGCCGAGGCCAGCCCCACTCCTGGGGCACACTGAGAAGGCAATCCAGACTGGGTATGATGGCACACACCTGTAATCCCAGCACTTGGGAGGTTGTAAACAGTAGAATCACTATGAGTCTGATCTAATAGTGAGACCCTCAGCACCCTCTAGATCTTCCTTTAAAATACAGAAAAGAAAAATAGTACTAGTTTGTATTTAGGGCTTTTATACTATAGAATCTAGTGAGAAATAAATACTGGTAATTTTAAACAAGCTGCATGTATCTTTTCCTTTATCACTAGTACTTTTTTAAAGTGTGTTTTCCTTTTCCATATAATTTAAAAAATATAATGATGTTAGCCTATTATTTTTTGTTCACATTTTAAGAGTTCTCCATGATCTGCAGTTCCGTATTGGGAAATAAGTTTTCTTGTGTGTGTATAAAGCAATGCCTTCTGCTTTGTAAATAATGCTACTCATTTCCTGTCTTGTACTCTTGACTCCTCTCTCACCTGATTTCATGCCTATTCATTTACAATGATATCATCTGGCAGAGGAAGTGTGTTGCCATTTTCTTCTTCAGAACTATGTTCTCTACATTTGCTCTTTTGTCTTCTTCATGCATGTCACAATCTGTTAAAGTCTACAGATATTTTTAAAATTTTGAATAGGAATACATTGATGGGTATGGGGACAGTTGTTTTCCTTGGTAGATCTGATAGCAAACTTTGTTCGATTCTCCCTCTAATGTTTTTGAAAGTTAATGTCCTTACTTACAAACAATGATGCTGCACAGAGAAACTGGGTTTCCTTAAATTGTATGATGTCATTATCCTGAGCATAATTGAGTGCCACTCATTAGACGTTATTAAATTTGGAACTCAGTTATTGGGAGGAAAGGAGGCAAACAGGAAACACTAACATTGCTGGTGTGGATTAGCGTGTGTGGACCTCGAATCCATAAATCTGGAAGCTGTGGGATAACCTCTGGTTCAGAGATCGCAGCCTGGGACCCTCTGTCAGTCCCAGGACACTGGCATCTTCATGCCTCTCCTCTCTCCAAGGAGGCCGCAGGGCAGCACGTTGCTAGGACAGTTTTTTATTTATTTATTTTTTTTGACAATGTTGAATGCTACTTAGAGAGCAGTTCCCAGAAGTTTATCTGGAGACAATCTCCTTTTCTTATAATGGCACAAACATTCCAGCCCTTGCTTTAAGTGACCTTCCACTTTGCTAACATCCTGTGCTAAGGACAAGAGACATAAAGTTTATTTAAATCTGAGCATGGATCAAGACAGTAAGATATGAAAATAAGGAGAGATTCTCTTTGGGGCCTGAGGGACAACTTGCAATTGAGAGAGAACTTTCTAAGACTCAGCTGAACACCAACCTCAAATCTTCATCAAAATTGTTTAACTCCTGAAAGGATTGATTACTGAGGTGTCCATGCACTGAGAAATTTCAAGCTAGCTCCACAGATGAAGTTTACTTTGACCTTATCAGAAACTACCTGGGGGCCCAGAGAGATAGCTCTGTAGGATAAGCACTTGCCTGGCAAGTGCAAGAGTCTGAGTTCAATCCCCAGTAAGAAAAAAAAAAAAAAAAAAAAGAAAGAAAGAAAGAAAGAAAGAGCGAGCATGCCTGGGAATGAGGTATTTCATATCAAAGGATGAATCTCACATATGTCATCTTCACCTTTGCTACAAGATATTTAGCATCAACACACACACACACACACACACACACACACACACACACACACAGAGAGACCACATTCACACATTTAATTTAGATGCTAAAAAGAAAATATCTATTTAGAATATCAACCCTGATGCCCTTCCCTAGGAAAGTATGTGCCTGGAATTGTTTACTCTTTTGTCTTGAGGTGTGGCCCAAAGTGGGAGGGTCTGTCTCTTCCGTAATTGCAAAGATACCTTGTCTTCCATATTGTCTTCTTGAGGGTCTGGCTCTGTCTGACTGCCTGTAGTATCTCTATCTAATTTAGCTTCCTACAACAGTCTAACATGGTAGATGTTGCTGTAGGTGACTGCAAAGCAAGGAGACTGTGGCTATTTTAATATGACAGCTAAACTATTTAGTTGCCATTAATAAATTAAGTCCAATCTAATTTTTAAATTTCAATAAGTGACTCATGACTACTATTGAGAAACTAATGCTAAGTGTTTGATATGTGTTAGTGGTAAATTGTAATGCAATTTCTTTCTTCTCAGCTCTAAGCACCTAACGTAAGTCCAATTTTTTATTGCAGTAGGCAAAGTACTCTTCATCTTCGAGCATAGGCTATAATTGTGCTGTATCTTAGCATCCTGAATGAATTATAACTTGCAAGTGTTTTCATCACATTAAAACTAAGCTCCACTGTCCTTTGAAGGATGTAATTATTTGTGTACACTTAACACGCATAGAGAGTGTGAGAGACCCTAGCTCACAATTCGTATATTGTGACTCAGCATTCCCATAAGATCAACCTCCAGGTTTCCTTTTCTTAACAAATGACAACCGAAGTGCTGCAGATTCTTCTCTAATAAAGATTTCCAACTTCAACCTGCTTTGATGACTACTGCTCATGTTGAGTTTCTGTAGCCCTGCCTTTGTCTACTTACCAATTTATATATTGATCTGAAAGTTTATTATTTATATATGTCTATTTTACCACTAACTACATTGGATATTTGTTTTATGAAGACATCTGAATATGTGAAATTTAAGAAATTATAAATATATAAGAGATAAATCCTGTGATTTTTCTCTTTTGGCACTGTTATAACTGTTCTGGTGTGGGAAAAAATGTAAGGGTAAAATTAATAATCATTTGGTCAAATTCAGTTTATGTTTATAATGTAAAGTCTTAAAAATTTCAAAGAAATGAAGGGTCTGTCAGTGAATTATGAACTCCATTATATGCAGAAAATTCTTTAAATTATTGTAGTAATTGATCAATTGTGTCAACTTGAGAAGTTAAAAGTTTAATTAAATTGGTTTAACAATTCCACACCCTAAAGTGTGGAGGACCCACCCTAGAGTGACTCCTTACTTAAAAGATATAAAAGGGAACTGAGGAAGGATGGATGGTCTCATTTTCTGGGAGGACCAGTAGCGGCCCTGACAGAGACAAAGAGCAAGCCTCAGGCTGTCTGCCCCAGGCTGGGTATAGCACTGATACCCATAATCGCAGCATTAGATCATGAATTAATCACAAAGTGTAGGAGACCCTTATCTCCCCACTCCAGTGACTGCAGAGGCTCTGTAGGGACACCTAAATACAAACCATAAGAACTATCTTGTTATTTATTTTTTTAAATATTCTTTTCTTTTCTTTTTTTTTTCTTTAGTGGTACCAGGGATCAAACTCAGGACCTTGCGCTTGCCAGGCAAGCATTTATTCCACTGAGTTATCTCCCTGGCCCCAAGAAATGTTGTCTGAGTTGTAAAGAAAGTAGTCACTTAAGATCAACAACCACATCCAAAGTAGCAAAAATATTATAGAAAACTAGAACTTGGGGTATTGGACATTGTGACATTTAGCTGATTGTGTCAACTTGAGCAAGAAGCACCCAGCAACATTGGATCAGCATAGTTCTTGGTGTAGCTGATGGGATTTACTGCAGATGGAAGACCCACCCTGAAGGTGAGCAGCACCAAACTTCAGGGCTGTAGCCTGAGTGGAAGAAAAGAGAAATGAAGAAGAAAGACTGCCTGCTCTCCCACACCATGCTCTGTGGGGTACTGCTGTGAGCCTCCTTCCTACGTCTTTATGTGTTTGTGTATCTTGTTTTACATCTGTCTCTCTAGCAAGCCCTGATTATAGGATGTGCTGTGTAATCAGTCTGAAACAAAATTTTATTGCTTATCAAGTGTGGTATAAGATGATACTTTATTTTGATCCATGGTATATTTCCATCTGAAATGTATTACCAAAATTTACCGCGTGTCCATGTGATGAGACTGATGGAAACGTAATTGAGTCTGAAGTCTTTCTTGTTCTAAACTATCACATAATGTTCTCAATACCATTTGGACAAATATAGATTGAAATAACCTTGTTATGTAAAAATTGGATAATATCAAACCTTAAAATACATCTATTGTCACCCACCCCTAAACTGTCATTAGCTTCATGTCTCTGGAAATCAGTTGAGTTGTCTTCTGATTAGGTAACTTGAGCTTATAATCATCTATTATATTATGTTAATATATATTATTGCTATATTGAATATTTTGTCACCAAGATGTTTAGTATCTAGATAACTAGAATAAGCAATTAAATTTTAACGTTTAGAAAATTAATATGTAATTAATTGTTACTACGTGAATTTTATTTTGGCTCTCACAACCCCCATGGGGGCTGGGCTGAGCAGCATGTTGTGCCAGGAATCCAAGCAGTCCCTGTGAGCTTGCCTATGCTTGCCTAAGCAGGTGCTTTTAACCTCTGAGCTATCTCATCAGCCCCTAAAATATTATTATTATATTATTATTATTTGTATTTGTATTTTTAGTACAGTGTTTACAGGGTCTCATTACACAGATTGTACTCGGAATGATTCTCCTGTTTTCAGCCACTTAAGCGCTGGGATTAGAGGTGCATGCCACAGTGCCGGGTCTCAATCACCATCTCAGCATGCCCCAAGGCAGGGTCGGCATGGTTCATGGGGGACTGAACCCTTGGTCCCTGCATCTGCCTAAGCAGGCACTTTAATCTGCTGAGCTACCTGGCAAACCCTACCCAAAACATTAAATAAATGAAGGAAGGATAAATGAATCATAAAGTAATTGTGCTTAAAAACTGGTGACACACTTTTCTGTGAGTCATATATAAGGTAATAGTTGAAAGATATCTGATCAGATTAATATAATGTCTGGTGTGTGGTGATTATAGGAACACCTACAGAAAAACATTACAAAATACGATATCTAAAATTTTTTTAAATTACTGTTTCTTTCCTTTCTCCATACTTTCAAATTTGACAATGTCTAGATTGCATAGACATTCAAATCTCAATTTAAAAATATCATCGTAATGGTATATTTTGCCTTCATTGATACTTAATTCACCAAAACATGTTTTCGTAGAATCTGATTGATATTCCTGGTGTCTTTTGCAGCAAGTGACAGAGTGTTTTTCCTTTGCACACGGTCATGACAATTTTCTAACCATCCATAACCCCTGGTTCATTTTCTCAGAACTCAAAAGCAGATTGCAAATTAAAAGACCCTTCCACTTTCTGCAGTGTGATCAGAGACTTTTCACCAGCCAAGCACGCCAGAGTGAGGCCAACTGTATGAGTCAGGAAACAGCGTGGAGGCGTTTTTCAAATGAGCTGATGGAAATGGCTGACAGGGTAATGGTTGTGATTGTTCACCATCTCTCATAGAAAGGAATTTGCTCAGTAAATAGGAGGCTTTGTTTCCAACTTAATTTAATGGAAACACAGAAGGCGTAAGAAAGTAATGTGCCAACTGAATCTGGATGTAAAACGAGGCATTTCAGAGACTTTTGTGCACATGTCCATCAGCTGACATCTGTCAAAGCAAACTCCTGGGATGTCTTCAGGGAACGTCCTTTTATCAGCAGCAAACATGTAGTGAGGTGCACTCTCTGAGGAACAGATTCTGGGTTTGTTTTGCAGTGTGTACTTTTGAAATAATGCACTTTTTCCAAAGCCCTCAAAGTACTATATAACTCAAAGTGGCCTGGTTGTACGGTATAAAGGGCAGACTGTTATGTGTACGAAAACCAGTGCGTTAGCTTGGTTGAGTGGCTTTGGGAAACCCTTGAGAAGACTCATGGTACAGCGTGTTCTAGCCCAGATGGAGGCCGGAAGGCTGAGAACATCGCTTCCATCTCATGCCTAACTCTCAGTGGGTTGTAAGCCGCCTCCTATGCATTGCCCTACAGCATCCTGTGTGTTTGTGTTTCTGTTGGTTGGCCAGATTTTCACTGCAATTTCTGCAAGTGTTAAAATATCTTATAGAATGTAAAGCTACAAAAGTTAGCTGCATTCTATAATTTCAAATTCCCTCCTCAGACCAGCCACAAGACAATGGTTTTGGTAGTGCAACCTGAAGATACAATGCAACTGTATTAATCTGTTTTTTTTTTTTTTTTTTTAACAATTTTTGGCCTATGGCATATTGATTTCTTGGCTCATCTTAGGCAAATTTCCAACGTTAAGCAACGCAAAAAAAAATCTATTTCTGTCTCTCTCTCCTTCCTAGTTCAATATCATTCCCTGACTTACAGGCACGAATTTAGAGTAAAATGTCCAGGGAGTGTTGTAGCAGTCAGCGTCTCAATGAGAATTTCAGAGTGGTGCTATAAACAACGTAATGCACCCAGTGCTTTATTGTATGACTTTTTAAGAGGGAAATAAATTCAGGTAAATTTTTTAAATTTTGGTTTCAAATATAACTCAGAAAACCATCATTTTGTTCCTCATTTATTCATTCCCCAAATTTTGAAGGTTCTATAAGCATGCCATGTTAGGTTCAGCAAAATTTCTTTATGTGAACTCTTCATAGAGTTCATGTAGTAATAAAGCCAAGATCATTTAATTTTGTATTTTAGCGGAAGACCCTACATTGATTATACAAATTTTCTCAATATTTTATGAAGGCCAAGTATTGCCCTAATATTATGTTTTCCATTCTTTGCCATATCAACTTCAATAAGCATAGAATAAGATAAAAATCAAATGGGCTACAGAGATAGCTCAATGCAAAGATCCTGGGTTCAACCACCAGTACTGCAAAAAAATAAATAAATAAATAAATAAATAAATGAAAAATAAAGTAAATCAACTGTACATATTTTCTAGATATCTTATTTCTGGCGGAATGGTCTTTTTAGATCACTTAAAGTCTACTTCCACAAAACACTAGTTCTGAAGAGAGAACTCAATTAACATGCAAAATTATGGTTTCCTTTGGGAGAACCATTCATTTTTTTTCTTAAATGCTGAATATTCAAACTGATAATTACCATGGATTTGGAACTTCTTATTTTATATATTGTGCTGGACACTTGATATTAACTAAACTAATGATTGATTCTACATTTATTTGGTGTTTTATGTACAAATAAATAAATGAGTACACTTTAAGGATAAGAAATTCTTACTTTATAGAATGATGAACTCTATAAAGTTTTATTTCATGGAGATTCAAATGTATCCTCAGATGTTCAGTGACATCATTACCCCCCAAAAGTTGATGAATCCTCTAAACCCATTGTTTCAGAGCATAGGAGCCTTCTCTTAATCCTTGCCTCAACCTTACCAGCCTTATTTAGTAAAGTACAAAATTTGAACTATGTTTCCAGATATTCTAATTAAATAAACCTACTCATACTCCTCATATGTACATAGCATAATTCTAGTCTTAGTGTAAGTATACTATAAAAATCAAATTTCTTCTAATTATTCTTAAATTTCTTTCATTTATTTCTTTTTAAAATTTTTGTCTATGCCCTAAAATCCATGTGTGTTTATTGCTTGCCATAATCTTTAGAGGTGGTGCCTTCAATTTGATGGCCAGGTAGCTGTACCTGGATCTTGGATTTTAGCAGCTGTGAAGTACACAAAGGTAGAGTGAGTTCAGTTCACTGCCAGCCCTTTTGCTTTCTGGTCTCCCAGAAGAATATTCCAGAATGTGTACCTGTGATGCTGACCTACATATGTGCATTATTATAGAAGAACATGGGCAGTAATGACTTTATACAACAAAATATTGAAAGGCCGTGATCTCAATTCTTGTCAGTCCTTTTAGGGAGTTGAAAGTAGTCAAAGGACAAAACTTTCACTTGCCTCTGTGTGAACTCTTTGGGCCACATTCTCTATAGTAAATGTCATTAAATCTTGTAAATTTGAAATTTAGTCACTTGATATTCTCTTGACCTGTGTTGTTCTAAAGTTTACAAATAAGCTTTGGACAATATTGCCAGTCAGCAAATAAAAAAGTCATTTCCATTTAGGGAACAATAAAAATGAATCCTGGTAGCAATATATATCTTTATTTTTTATCTTGATTTGAAATTACTTGGGTAACAAGAGGGATGAGCCTGTGATACCTCTAAACAAAAAGACCCACAATATCCGTATTGCAACAGTGTCATGAATCCTCAGTAAACTAGTCTATGCATAACCTCGGCAAAATTACTCCAGCTTCAGGAAGTGTGTGAATGTCAAGAGACAAGATGATTGTGCAGCACTAAGTTCTGCAGAGCTGTGAAGCATGACCCCCAAAAAGAGAAGCATCATCAATTTAAAAATCCTGGCTCTGATAATGAAGCCAAGCAATAGTATTGGCCGCCCAATAATTCTGTATAACCTGATGTGTGCTTCAGAATATCAAACTGTGATACAAAAATTAAGCATGGTAAACATAAATTTTGCCTTTTCATATCCACCAAGTACGAAACACTTATATGACTCTTCTAACACATCATTTCTCATGTTTTCAAGCTGTATATTTTAACACAAGAATTTCACATGAAATCTGCTTTAGTGCAAGGAATAAACAGAATATACGCTGGCAATAAGGCCTGGAAGAGTAACAATCACAGCACTTTCAGACTTGGAGAAAAGCTAAGTGAACTTGACAAAGGAGAATAAAATTGTAAAATGTAATTGAGGAGCTAGGAAGACAGCTCGACAGTCTAAGTGCCTGATTGGTAAGTGCAAGGACCTGGGTTCCATCCCTGGTAACACATGCTGTGCTGGCCCAGGAACCCTGGACACACTGGGCCAAGTACCAGTCCGGGTGTGGTGGTGCACAGCTATAACCCTAGCGCTGGGGAGGCTGAGACAGTAGGATCAGTAAGAGTCCAAACTGCATCACAAGATCCTGTATCAAATTTTAAAGAGTTTTTAAAAATCAAAATTAATTTCTTTGACAGATCAAAATCACAAGGTTGATATATTGTGTACATTGGTCCATGAATTTAGCACTTCACAAAGCACTTACATGTATCTCACTTATCTTAAATCTTGCAACTGCCTAATGTATCAGGGTTCATTATGTGAATGTGACTCAGGTTGGATGGGGCTCTTGTAGTACTATTTTAACTAACTAAGAAGCCACGAATTACATGTCCTGGGAAGATTCAAAATCTGCCTTGTAATTCTCTGAAAAATCCTGGTAACTTCTTGTATAGTGCTATTTCTTTCTTTTGCAGTGGGGAGTTGGTTCTGGGGATTGAACTCAGGCCCTTGCGCTTTCCAGGGAAGCGCTTATTCCACTGAGCCATCTCCCTGGCCTAGTGCTAGTTCAATCAAGGACTCTTTTGTTTTGTGGTGGTGGTACCAGGAATAGAACTCAGGACCTTGCATTTGCCAGGCAAGTCCTTATTCCAGCGAGCTATCTCCCCAGCACAATCAAGAATGCTTAGAAAGCATAGCAGTTGTTGGCTTCACCTTATGAACTCATATTTGGGTGCAGGTTTTCCCAGAAGCAGGTACTAAAGAAAGACTTCATGTGCCAACAATTTATGTGTGTGTTTGTCAAAGGGAACACTGGGAGGGAAGCAAAAAGACAAAGAAAGGAGTCAATGCAAACATGCCATCATGCAGTTCTCACTGTGGCCCACGTGCCATTCTTGTGCTGAGGATCCCAGCCATGCCACAGGCTATGTCTCCAGGTGGGATTCCCAGCCAGTGACGTAAACCTAGACCTTGGCAGTGGAAATCTTTGGTTACATCTTCGAGTATTCATTTCCCAGCACCTCCAGCCTGCCATTCACATTGCTCAACACTGTTCCTATGACAATCTGTCTGGCACAGGTGGGAGGTGCGAGCTTCTGTCAGCTTCCTTCACCCTTTCTCCCTCTCCATTCTCTGCTCCTTAGTTTTTCTCTTCATTGATTTCATACAGATATTTCTTAGATACCAAGTTACATTTTCTCCCTCATGTTAGTAGATTTAATGGCTCCTCCACATTTTTAGCATGTGTTCCTGTGGAGTTTATTTATACATAAAAATTTTATTTATTTATTTATTTATTTATTTATTTTTGTATTTAGTACAGGGTCTACAGGGTCTCACTGCTAGATCGGACTCATAGTGATCCCCCTGTTCACAGTCTCCCAAGTGCTGGGATTACAGGTGCGTGCCACTACGACCCAAGCTCAAACGCCTTCTCAGTGCATCCTGGGGGCTGGGCCAGTGTGGTATGTCCTGGGAATTGAACTCCCAGCCCCCGTGTCTGCCTAAGCAAGCAATTTAACTGGCTGAGCTATTTGGCTGGGCCCCTCAAAGTATTTTAAAGAAAATTGAGTGCTCCCCTCAAGAGGGATTCTACTTTAATAATATTTTATTCGAATTCATCATGGTGGTTTGGAAGATAAGGAAAAAAGGCTTAAGTGCCTTATTATCATGTCTACTCTTACAAGGCTAAGAAATATCAAAGACCTTCTAGATCTTGTGATGTAGGGATGTCTCCCCTGTTCCCTCACAACAGAGCTGCAGTATGTGTAACCACTTAGCCAAGCCCCAGGTCTGTTTCTCAGCAGTGGGAACCACATATCTAATTGCAATTATCTGCTCCCTTCCTTTAGTCTCGTGGCTCTCAATATGTGGAGTAAAGACTAGATACGTGCACCCCTGTTACCCTTGCTTTAACTCTACATAATAAACAGTTAAAATCTAGAAGTGGTTGGTTGTTTCTTTACTAGCCAAACCAGGCAAGCCTTGGCACTGACCTCCCCTTCTGCTGCATACGTAACTGAGACAGTCATTGCGAGACAGGAAGAGCTTCATACACAAGTCTAAGAACGTTGCTGAGAAACTGCACATCAGTTTTAGAATTCTGGTCATTGCGATATTCTCAGAAATAAAATTTTAAAATTTTAAATTTTAATGAAAACATCCAATTTGGTGAGAATTTGCATGGATCATTCCCTTTCACCAAAATTCCCTTTCAAATACTATACTATCTAGGACTAGAGAGATGGCTCAGTAGAATAAGTGCTTCCCTGGCAAGCTCAAGGACCTGAGTTCAATCCCT
>NDGM011186979.1:0-11790 GCA_002564305.1 Octomys mimax
TTTGCCGAGCTTGTTCCAAGTAGGTGCTTTAGACCACTGAGCCATCTCGCCAGCCCCTGGACTGAGTTTTAGCCCATAGGATTTCAAATGTTTTCCTTTTGTGTGTCATATAATTTCTAAACTTTGTCAGTGTCTGCCAGCATTTCTGTCATCATAAATGCTATACCTTACCTTGACTGAAAGTCATCAAGTCTGTGTGGATAAACACAGGAGTCACCATATAGATGCTTCATTCACTTCTTTTATTTCGTTAATCACAGTGCATATTTGAAAGCAAGAACATTTTAATTCACTGATTTATTCATGTTTCTGAAATTTTTAACTTCAGGGTATCAGTTGTCCTAAGATACCACCAGATGGCCTCTCTTTAAGATCTGTCTCCAGTGCAAATATTGATCAGCTTAGAATGAGAAATGAAGAAAGAATGCGAAGACTGACTGAACTTCAAAATAAACCTATTAATACAGGTAAAGTTTAATGGCTTATAGCAGATCCTATAGGAGCAGAAATCAAACCTGCTTACATTAATTGTTCATTGATGGCTAGAAGGAATGAATGTTTTGAAGTTTTTGAAATGTATGGCCCAGGACATAGTAAAACTATCTAGCAAAACCTATTTTAGGAATAGTTTTGCATCAGATTTTCTCCAGTAGAGAGGTATCTGATTTAGTGTGGATTCTAAATGGTTAAAATAGTTTATCTGTTGTGTATGAAATATAGCCATACTGTTCTCAGCAGGAAAAAATGTTCATTGGTATGGTTTAGTAGTTACTAATGTGAGAGAATATCAGAAACTCATTTTAAAACTTGTTTTCTTTTTTAATACATCTATTATAAATATCTCTAATATTACCAACAAAATTTTTACCTTCATACTTGGCTTCACTGGTTCATATAGAAGTCACAGTCTTCTTAGCACATTTGGTGACGTGCTGGTGAAGAAAGCTTGTCATGGAGCACAGGTGTCACAGTTCCTTAGACAACTACTGAGCTGCTCTGCCAGTTCAATAATACCTTTTTTATTTTACACCACTAGTCACTGGGTAATGGGACAACTTTATGTTATCATGGTTAGCTTAAGTACATAATAGAATGGTCTGTTTGAACCTTTCTCTTCATAGTCTATTATACTGTAATACAGTGTAATATTTTTCTAATTCTGAAATACTGTGTTAACTTAGAATCTCATACAAAAGCTGCTAAAAAAGGTGTTCAAAAATCCATTGCAGTAAAATGCAATGCTGCCATGAATGTCCCTCAAACTTTGTCATCCTTCCTTCAGACATGTCCACTGTTTTTGCCCCTTGCTGAAGCAGTTCTAGAAATCCTCTTTTATGAACACCTTTAATAAACATGATAAAAAAAAAAACTGCTGCCAATCACCATGCAGTGAATATGATGGAGTCCTCATCCATCTTATTCACTACATCTGACATACTGTGTTCAAAGCAAGGGAGAGTATTTTGAGGGGGGATTAATTGTATATGTTTTTACCACAGTAATTTTTAAAAATTTGGTAAACATCAATTTTTTGATCACACCTCATATATTTGGTAGCTGTCTAGCTGTGATGTGTTTTGATGGTTATAATTCCACACTGCTAGTGTTTACTAGCAAATATGGCAAACTGAAGGAACACTTTTTCATCAGACCTTATCTACATCTGAAGTTATTTTCTTTTCATATGCATTAGGAGTTGCGTTTCCTTCTTTTAAAACTAGTAAATAAAAAAAAAAACCTAGTAAATGAATGCACGTGTACATTTGAGAAGATACATCATAGAGCATTTTAAGACTGTACTTTCAGAAGGGTTTTAAAATTTAAACTTGTTTAAAACTGTCCTTTCAAACAGGAGCTTTTTGATACAATGTGGATTGACTGCTCATTAAACTGACTGCAAATACCCCTGTGCTGGGCTAATCCTGCACAGACCAGGAGATATAATTTTTTTTTTTTTTTAAAGAAGCTGACTTTTTTTTTTTTTTAAAGAAGCTGACATCACAAGGCAGGATGACAGATTTTCCTATTATACCTAATAAATAAAAATAATATAAAAAAGATATGAAAGTTGAATACAATCAAATTGAACTAAAGAACAAGAAGTCCTTTTATGCATAGGCACAGCCTTCTTACAGTAATTATAAGAAAAAAAGTAATTCCATCCCAACTGGTGCTTTCCCAAAATAATGTTTAATTTCCATACAGCAGCATTATGATTTGCTTGTGTTCCTCAAACCTAAATTCTGACTTATATCCATTATGTCTTTCTTTAAGGTAATAGTTAAAGATTTCTTGTGCTTCTGTGATCAGTGTCTCAGTTTCCTTTGATTGATATACCCGAATTGCCCTGTGTGCTGGTGCTACAGAATGGATTTATTCAGTTGATTATCCTCCCTTTGCTTTCTTGCCTCTAAAGGAGGTGGGATCTGAACAGAACAATTGAGAACATAATACTGTGGAGTGACGCGGGCTACAGGAAAACTGTGTGCTGCCTGCGTACCATGTGTTATCCGAGTCATGCGTCTCTGTCTCCCATAGATGATGAAAGTTCACTGGTTGACCCTGATGACATCATGAAACACGAGGGTGATGATGGATCAAACTCTGTAGCAACTGAGCCGTGGCTCCGCCCTGGCACCTCAGAAACACTGAAACACTTCATGGCTGAACAGCTCAACCAGGAGCAACAGCAGGCTCCTAGAAAGCCAGGCACCTTTACTTGGCAGGGCCTGTCTACTGCCCATGGTTAACTAAATCTGTACTGGATCTAGTAGTGCCTTTTAAGGTGAAAGGAATGTCAAATCTGTGCCATTAATGTTGTACTTTGGGTCCCTACATGAAATTAGGGTCCTTCTCTGTATAAAGTGTATTTTTTCCATGATTATATATATATATATATATATATGGCCATGATTGATTTATATAATTATTTTTGCACAATTTTTCCATAATTAGGATGGTAATGAACTACCATACGTGCATTAAATTCTGCTTGTCATTAAGATAAATGAAATGTGTTTTAACAATGCTGTAAACCAGTTACCTTTGTTATTTGCACATTTGCCATTGTTATTTCTGTTCAGAAGAATTCAGTTAGTAAATCTGTTATACCTGTGACTATTCTCATTGTTATATAATGAGGGGCTCAAATAGGCTGCTTTCATGTCATTTCTGGGTTTTGATTTAGTAGAAATTAAGGGGGCCGTAATTTTATGCCCATGAGCCACACACTAAATGTTCTTTCTCTTTCATTTTTATGATGGTGAAAGATAATTGTGTCAACTTATTAATTTATATGATTTAACTACTTCTTGATAGAAATAAATTTTTATTTTTATTACTGATGTCCATGTATTTTACCTAGGATTAAGGTTTCTAGAGGCTGAAGCAGGAACCCCTGTGGGTATGTGACAGCCTGCTGTCAATCTTTGTTCTGCCATCACAGACCCTTTGCTAAACCTGTCAGTCTTTCTAGTCACTCAAGGTCTAAATAAGGAAAGATTAATTCAAATTCTGGGAAATGATTATTTGTTAATCTTTTTAGCACATACATGACAGCTGAGAATACCAGACACTGTTTCTCTTTACAGACATAATAACAGGTGGGATCAGAAGAATTTGCCACAACTGAACTTTGTGATATTTCAAGTTTTGGCTACAAGTACATTTTATACTTAAATTTCTAATCTTAACCTCTATTTGCTTTAGTATTAAAGACTTCTCTAGGGGCCAGGGAGATGGCTCAGTATAATAAGCACTTCCTTGGCAAGCACAAGGGTCCGAGTTCAATCCCTGGTTCTGCCAAGAAAAAAAAAAAGACTTCTGTTATCTCCTGAAAGCAGCAGCCTATTTCCCCTAGTGAGTCTTGATACCATGAAATAGTAAACTGAATCACACTGGAAGGGCACTGTGGCTCCCAGCCAGTAAGGCAGGTAACTCTTGGCACTAGCATCCACCTGGGCTTCAACAGAGCTCACAGGTGATTATTATGAGACACAGATAATACACTGTTTAGTAACTTACTTGTGTGATGTGAAAGCAAAGACTATGTTTCCTGCTTTTTTAACAAAGTCTTCTTATATTATTAACTTGACATTCAATGTTTAAGTTATGTATCACATAACTTGAGGGGACTCTCAGACGATATACAATATTACAATGCAAACTGCCCAAAGGGAACGTCTGCTTTTTTTCTCTGGTTTCAAATAATATATGACTTTATTTTGGTTCCTAAGAAATCCTCTGGCTGAGAAAGCAAGGCAGGACCTAATGCCATAAATTGAAACCAAGTAGCAGATTCTTGCTTTATAGTTTTCACTGCAAATACCCTTTCTATAGTCTGGCTTTTAATGTAAAAAATTTAAAAAAGAATCAATGGAACATGGAGCTGTGGGTCGCACAGGTTTGATTGCATTGATGAAATAATTCAAAAACTTTATTGACCTATAACCTGATTAGAATATGCCAGATGAGAATCAATATTGTACAGAAAGTTGTACAGAATTTTTTACATAGAAAACTTTACATCTGTACCATATACATTTTATCCATCTGAAAAAATTTTCTACATCCACTGTTAATACGGAATGCTTGACAATCTTGTCTTTAAACCATCAGAGCACAATTCACAGTATGAATACATTTCCAAAAATCTACGTCCCCAAGCCATGCCAGATTTGTTATTTTAATATATTCAACATTAAATTCTGTACAGAGAGGAAAATCTACATCAAGCCCCGCCACCCAAAAGAAAAGAAAGTGACAGCAACGTAGATTCATTTGCAGTGATTCAAGTTTCGGTCCATGAAGGATCATTCTATTTTAATGGCTCATCTGTAAAAGCCCTAAATATATTACAGGTAGTTTTCGTCAGTAGGGGTATTTTCCTTTTTTATGCCCCCTGTGTGTTGATCTTTGCAAGTGTGTTTATGTATTTTTTATGGCTGTTCTTGTGCTATAGTGGTGGAGTTGAAATAAATTGTAGTCCATATGACATCAAAGGCCTTAAATACTTGATGTTTGGATCTTCACAGAAGTGCTTTCCAACTCTTAAATTAGAGTAAACACTAAGAGAAGTCATGGGAAATAAGATTGGAAAGTTAGTAACAAGCAAGACATTTAATTTTATAGCCAAAGAGTCTGGACTCCTTGGACTTCAGGCTGATCAGAAGAGCTATGCTATTAACCAGCAGCAGTATATAAGGTAGTTTATAGCATGAGGTAGCTTATGGTGACTCTAAGCAAAAAGAGCCAAATGCTAAACCTGAGGTGGCAAGGACTTGGACATGCTGACACAAACTGCAGAAGGGGTAGAGGTGGTGGTAGAGAGTACGATAAAAAAAAAAAGAAAGAAAATGGAACCAAGATATCAAGGCATTATCAGTGGAGCTCTCTAGGGACAAGGAGAAGTGACTGGGAATTGTCAATAAGGATTCTGAATTTTCAGTAGCAGGCTACTGTATGAATAACACTGTTCTCATTAGAAATGGAGATGCCTATTGAATAAGTTATTATTTAAGTAATAATGTTTCACTTATTAAAAAAGCCATGTTGATGATATGACATCTCAAGATAAATGGCTAGCAGGCAGCCAAATGTGGGAAGGGGGTTCAAAACAAGGACTGCAGTTATGACACTGATTTAAGTGGTAGGAAGAAAAAGGATGACAGCAAATAGGGTTTCTGAGGAAAAGCTGGTTAAGAAACCAGTTAGGGTGCAGGAATAAATGAGTCTTACCTGCAAATATCATTGTTCCTGAAGGGCAAAATGCAGGAGTAGCAAGTGTTACTAAGTACTAAGTGTTTTATGGAAAATAGAAAATAGTTTGAGGATGAAGAATGCAAATAATTCAACTGAATCATATTTGAATATCCAGTGATCATACAAATCAGATTGTCAACAGCTCATATTCCTTTGAAGAAAACAATGTTAAAGAGAATAAAAATAGAGTTTTACAGATTTAGGAGGAAAGTCTCATTATAAGATCACAGGAGGAGGAACAACTTTGCATAAGGAAGTTAAAGATTGTTTTATAATGACTTTTTGATGTCTTAAACATGTCTGTGGGCAGAAAACACTGTAGGAGTTGCTTGGGCTTTAAAAATTTATGAGTAATTTATTAAAGTTACAAATCAAAACATCTTCCTTTTTAAGCTTTTAACCTATCAGCCTCTGTCTCTCTTCTCCTCTACCTCCTCCCTTCTGCCCTACCCTCCCTTTCCTTCTCTGCCTCCTCACCTTCCATCTGCTTTAAGGATTGCTTTTAAATCTTTAGATACTATTTGGTCTGATTGTAACAGTTAAATATGTTCAAACATCATAAGCTTCAATTACAAATCAAATGTATTTGCCTCTTTAAGTTTTCCATTTAAATGATTAACACCATAGTCTAAAGTCATTGAGTAGTTAGACAAAATGAATATATGGATTCTTAAATTTGTTCACAAGCTCCAATGCTATGTATAAACTTAAACTTTTTCTTAAATTTAGGGTCTTATTGTATAGTTCAGGCTGGCTTTAAACTAACAGCAATCCTCTTGTCTCATACTACCAAGGCAGGGAGGACCAATAGGTGCACATCACCACCCCCAGAAAATTTTTCATTTTAAGTTATGGTAAATTAGTTATTACTGTATATATTACTACATTTAAATACACTAAAAGTACACAAGATATTGAAATGATTATATGAAAAATAGCAATACATATGACATCTACACAAAATTTAATACAACTGGTTTTATTTTCCTGAGTGTGCTATTAATTTGAAATTTGTCTAGGTTTAAAATATGTTTATCCAGTAATATAGTAAACGATGATCCTAAGCAATTTGGGAGATAACCAAACAAGTTATTGATAGGCTTTTTTTGGTTCAGGATTATATTGGATTATGCTCAGTCTAGAAGTGAACTTTAAAGTAAGCGTATAAATTGAAAGGACTCATGCGGTATGAGTTCCTGAAAAGCTTCCGACACTATTACAAGATTGGATTTTAAATGTTCGTGTGTGTGTAGATGTTTTTATTTACTTTTTTCTCATGTAACACTGAAGACCTTTGGGCTTGGTACAATACCACACTGGTTTTCCTGTCCCCTAAATCTGCACATTAGGGTGGTATGGTGGCAAACACCTGTACCTCAAGGCTTGGGAAGCAGAGGCCAGGGAATCACTGCATGCTCAAGCACAGTGCAGGCTACATAGTGAGTTTCAGGGCTACCTACACAGAAATATCCTGTCTCAAAATAAAAGAAAAATCTGCATACGTATTATTATATTAAGAATGACAGACACGTTAATTCTGAATAATGTATTTCATTCAACCTGTATATGTTTAAAATATGGAGTCCCATGGTCACTTAAATCTACTATGGTCTGATACATTTTTTGTATCAGAATCTTGGTGTGCATGAAACTAAAGTATTAGATGTGACTCGAAAAAGATATTTCAAATTTTGAAGCCTTGTATGTCAAACTGCAAAACTAGAATCTGATCCCACATGAGAGGTTTTTGTGTGAGTAAAAGAAGATGTATATGACAGTGGTGTGAAGTGTGGCGTGCAGACGCACCAGCTGGGAACAGAGTTATGAAGTTGCTGCCGAAGTGCAGCCTAGACCTGATGAGTTCTGAGTTTAAAGCTCTGGGAATAGGAGACGGTTGGTGCTTGAAATAGGTATGATGGAACTTTGTGACCTGCTGTTTGCAAGGCTGGGAGACACAGAAGAATCAAAACAATACAGAGATTTCTGGCTTGCAAAGTGCAGAGGAAGACCATGTCACCGAGCAGGCTCTCCCTGGAGCCCTCAGCAGCTCCCTTTCCCTCCAGTGCCCTGGTGAGCTTTTCAGCGCCCCCCGGCCACGGAACATTTCGTCCATTTCTCCAGTTTTGCAGAACGCTTATGGCAAAGGCACAGTGGAGTGTGTATATGTAAGTGTGTCTATGCTAGCTCCTTTCCTATGAGTGCAGTCTGTATATTGCCTTCTGTCCCATAGCCTTTGTCAGACTCTGAAAGTGATAGGTTGGCAACAAATGTCATCATGAGTGTTTGAACATGCTTTCCTAGGACAGGGTGAAGCACAAATTTAGTATTAAATAAATTTCCCCAAGAAAAATTTTTGTGTCTTCTTTATGATTCTGTGATGTCTTGGTTTTAATAAATCTTGGTTTATGATTCTGTATTTTTTTAGTTACTTGATTTAGATATTCCTTTCTGAGTAGGTGCTTTGTATTTTATGGTTTAAATAAGGGAGCAGAATTTTGGTTAACCATGACTATGGGAACCATAGATTATGGAACCATCAGTCTCTTAGTCCTCTCTTCAGGATCTTACAGAAAATTTGATTTTCAATGATATGAACAATTATTCAAATAGAATATTGCAGTTTAAATGGCTTTGAATGAGCCTGAGCTCTTTGCATTATCTGAAGCAAAATGGCTCATCCCCTTTTTGTTTTTATGGTTATCCTATCTGAAGAAAAGCACCATCAAATTTAACTAACATTTGATTCTTATATGTGCCAAATATTGCTGGCAAAAACAAGAAGCACAGTATGTACAGAACATACTCAGAAATGCAAGTCCTTTCCCCAGAAATATATAATGCATGATGCTCATTTGATGATAGAAACTTTACAGAAAAATAAAGCACAGAAAGAAGATAAAAATGACAGAGGAAGGGAACAGGGTTATAGTATATGTACAGGAGGCCTTAGAGGAAAATAGAATATTTGAAGGAAACTTGGAGCTGGTGAGAGAAATGATACCAACAAAAGAGAAGACCTGGGCCAGCCAAATAGCTCAGTGGATTAAAGCACCTGAAGCAGACACAGGGGCTGGGGGTTTGATCTCCAGGCCTGCCATGCTGGCCTTGCCCCTGGGGCACACTGAGAGGACAATTAAGATTGGGCGTGGTGGCACACACCTGTAATACCAGCACTTGTGAGAATCACTATGAGTCCTATCTCCTAGTAAGACCCTGAACACTCTATAGACCCTTCCCTAAAATACACACACACACACACACACACACACACACCACACCACATATGCGCTCGCACATCTACACACACACACTAAAGAGAGACCTTACAGAGTGAGGAGCTAGCAAAACTCTGAGGTGTCTTGTCCTTGTCCTGGAGGAACAGAGCAAGAAGGCAGTCAGGGCTGCATCTGAGGAAAGTAGCAATAGGGCAAGGAGGAGAAGATGGGAGGGAGGAGAGCTGGAGGCTGCCTGGCCATTTTCAGGATTTGGCTTTTTGGTTGACTGAGGTGGTAGGCCACTAGGAAGTTTCACAGTATGAGTAATATCATCTGATATGTGTTTTTAACAGGATAGAAGTTAAGAAATAAAAGGGAAATCTAGGACTTAAACCTAGGTGAGTATCTACAAATTGTTCCTGTGGAAAATGGCAAAATATAGTGAAATAATTTTGTTGATAACTACCCTCTGAAAGCTGCCAGAATTAAATCTATAAAACAGAAGCACTAAAATATAAGCTTCTTGAATTCCTTTGTCCTAACACAAGGTTTAAAGTTTGCATAGATGGTAAAAGTTGAATAAGGGAAAAACACACTCTTGTATTTTCATTCCTTTGCTGGTTGACAGAGTGGAACAAACAAGGAACATGAGCTGAGAATGTATCACTTTTCTTTTGTAAAGTCCCACGTTGTTCTTTGAAATGAGCTCTCAAGACTTTATTCTACTACTTACAAGAGGCCACCTCATTTGAACTGCTTTAAATGAGAGAAAATTGATGTTCATTTCCTTTAAGTATCTCTTTGCTTTAAAAACTCTTGGTAGAAAAATATCAACTTTGTATAGATCGGACCTGAGGTAGTAGAGACAATTACTAAGTACCCAGAGCAATAACACTGTTGGACAATGCCTTCAGTCCATTTGCAGCCTCTTGCCCTAGCTAATTTCACAAAGCGCTTTTAAAATGTGGGCCTATCCTACACAGGAAACAAAGGATATTATCACAAATGTCAAGTACTGTTTGATTTTATTAACATAATTGTGTATGCTCAAGTTGCCATAGCCACTGATGTCAGATGCAGGTCCCTAAGTCCCTATCTGACAGAGATGTTTTGTTTGTATAAAATGAAACACTTTTTTCCAATAGGCGCTGTTTATGCATAATTCAGACTTCCTCGTTCTTGCTCAGTCTCTGGTCAAAATGAGTTATAATACTTAACATATCACCAGTACATAGGGATTTTGAAAAATTGTAAATCTCTAAAAACACAAGCCAGAATGGATAGCAGAATCTTTGGGAATGGAGCCTGGGATATACCATTTTCCAAGGTCAACACCTTCTACATTTTGACAGCTATCACCTCTGTGGACATTTAAAGGCAGTTAATCCTCATTGCCTGGGAATGACCTTGTCACTCTGGGGGCCCAGATGTGGCCCTGGAGTGGCACATGGTACAGGTGCAGTGGAGGCGCACCTGTGTACCAAGTGGCGTGATCCTGATCAGACACCCACTTCTTCCAAGAGGTGAAGCCCACCAGCTGCTGAGAAAGCTGTATCAGCTGGTTTGTAGAACATTGAACAGGGAGGTCAGCAGTCACTGAAATTCACTCCTCTTTGGAATGAAGTCCAGGAACCTCACAGGATTCTCCACCACCAGAACTCAGTGTCAGGGAGGTGCTTGTACATAGAGGATCCTAGCTCAACCTCTGTAATATTATATGTCATAGAAGTACATCAACAATTGCATTGCATAGTTACAATTATGAAAAATTTTATGGTTGGGTTTTACTATTCATTATTTTTGCACTAGCATTTATTGTTTTCATATCTAGTTGGATTTTCCTTTGTTTACAAGATAACAGATTTTCTACCTTCTCACTGGCAGTTTTCTGTCTTCTTTTATTAATGTTTAAGTCTTCAATTTGCTCCTGTTAGGTACTGTGGAAGATGGTTTGATTTATTTGTATCACAGCTAAAATATGAAGACACAGCAATATTTTCCCCTTTCATTATTATTTTTTTCAGGGAAGGTTGAAAATATTAAAAAAAGTAGATTCAAGCACTAAAGTTTTCATGTTCATTTAAAGCTACATTTTTCTTTTGCTCTATAGTTTTTACTATGTAATAACCATATAATTATTACTGTTTTTACTATCTTCACAATTCTTTTGAAAATAGATGAAATCTTTCAGTGTTTAAAAGTGCACTTTCTATTTTGCACAATTATACTGAATTTATGACTGTAATTATAGTTACATTATATAGAGGAAGTATTATAATTATATTCTATAACCTGTTAGATAATAATGTAGTTAGAAGATAACACAATTTGGTATATTTGGGCACACTTTGGTCTTTTTAATCTTGTCCTCGTTCTTGGAAAATGAAAGCAATTCCATCACTGTAACTGCAGAACCTGGTTGACATGATGTTCAGTCAGTATTGAGTAAATGGATAGTGGATGATTAATTGAATATATCCTACATACCTTATTTCTGATACCCAATCTGTAGAACTAGGAAAAAAATAAAATAGTCATGTTTAAATTTCTGATTCAAAAGAAACACTTCAATCTTTTAGTATTTCATCATACTATACAGGTAATCACAAAGGCATAAAATTTAAAAAAAGATTCCTATCTAATTATATTTCTAATATATATGACCTATTTCCCTGGAAACTGGATGGAAATAATAATATTTCCCATGGAAATTTATGTCACTAGGCCTCCTAAACGATGTGTGCACATCATTTCATGACTCTTTGTCCCTCAAGGTACTTTTAAAGATCAACATTTTTTTTTTAATTTTTTTTTT